>APFE031560564.1:117659-143962 GCA_000404065.3 Pinus taeda | reverse complement strand
ATGTTTACCAGTACGTAGGTGTCGGCCTACAATCATCCAGGGACCACGTTTCATACATTTTCATACTGGATCCATGAAACAATCATCATTGCAATACAACCTGCATCATCAATCTCTGAATCACCCAATACTGAAACACAATCACAGACTACATAACTCTGCAACAACAACCAGATCCAATAGCAACTTCAAATATCAAACTTCATACTGTATACGCTACTTGGATGAACCCAACCTGCGTCTATACGCGCTTTTACCAAAGACAACCCGCGTACAGATCTGCAAATTCTACCTCATAACTTTGCAGCTATTTCAGAAATCAGAACATACCAAGATCATAACATCCATACAATAAACATGCGTCAATAGATCTAGTCTATCCATACTCAAAACATATAAAGATAATCATTCCAAGCCTTGAGATCCCAATCCATCATTCATCATCCTTCACATGAGTGCCTCCTTGGTTCAGATCAAGCAAGGCATCACCAACTCATAACCAGCATCTAGATCTCACACTTTATCAGATGTTCATCACTTGCTCACTCTTTCACCCCTCTTGGCCTAATGATCTTCTCCTTATATAGGTTTAGGCTTCTCTCAATACCATGGTCCAAAACCATGTAGAACCAATACCTTGGAACCAATACCTGGGGTCGTTACTTTGGACCAAATAGCATGGACCAATACCACGGACCAAATCCATGGTTTCCGACATGTACACGCCTTTCCTTCTGAGAACCTGCGTGTGTACGTATACGCTCCTTTTGCTCCGATTACTCACGTATATATGCACTTTCATCATGGTCAACCTGCGTATATCTCTCTTTTGATCTATTGCACTAGATCTGCCATCTGATTAAGTTGCCATCACCTGTATCATACCTCTGAGTGAGTTGCCATCAAGGACAACACCTGTATCATAATGCCAACAATCTCCCCCTTTGGACTTGATGGCAACCACTATACCAATTCACTCTCCCCCTTTGAAATCAAGGGGAAAGGGCGGACCAAGATATTCTCTTCTTTGATAAACATTTCGCTGTCCATACTCCCCCTGAGTACATGCTGAAGTCTCTGATTGAGCTCCCCCTTTGTATATGCCAAGGTGTACCAATCTGTCCATGCTCCCCTTGACTGTAGGAAAGATTTGTAAAAAGATGTTCTACAAGAAGAACATGACTCTATTATGAATGACCTTCCTATCACCAAAGACTCATACATACATCCATCTCTCAACCAAGTGAGGATATACAAATATTGACTCATCCTCCCAACCAAATGGGGATATACCATGACTCATTACATCATCCATCCCATGCATATTGGGGTAACAAAATACATCATATGACTCACAAACAGCAAGATGTGTAATTTAGCTACATAAGCTTTATCAACAACTTCTAATCATAATGCATTATTTGAAGTATATTCTCCCCCTAAGCCTGTGCCAACCATTTCATATCATGAATGAACCATTTCAGACTTCTGTACTGCTGCTATCTTTCAGAACATCATATACGCGACTCTGCAGCATATAACTCGCGTATATATGCGACTTGTCTTCATCACACCCGCATATGCGATTTGGAACACTGATGTTCCTTACTTCTAGCTTCCTTTGAATCTTTCATGTCTGTGTACTCTGCTATGCCACATCTTTCTGGATGTACTTCCTTTTTCCTCCATATCTTCAACAGTGATGATGTTTTCTTCTTTTGGTTTGGTGTCCACAATCTTCTCTTGTATTCCTTTGCTATGTGTCCAAGTTTGTAACATGCATAACATCTTACATGTCTCATATTCCTTCTATAGCAATCAACAACTCTGTGACCAAACATATAGCAAGCAAAGCAATATCCATTAAAGTACCTGGAATGTGATGATCTTTCTGTGTGATGGTCTTGAACCATTCTACTTTTGGATCTAGCTGCAACATGTCCATGATTATGACATACATAACATTCAACATTATTCATTGGAGGGAATAATCGTCTATCACTTCCAGAATTAGGAGCAAAAGATTTTCTTTGAGGAATTTCTTTCCTTGGTTGCTGATGGGATTGACCTCTCATCTTCTTGTTGGGGATTTCAAATTTTGCATTAGAGTCCCTTGTCTTACTTTGTGAACTAGATTCACCTTCAATAGATTCATGAAAACCAAGACCAGTTTTGATAGCAGGAGACCGTTGACTACTCAGAATATCATCCAAAATCTTAGTACTATCTTGAAATCGCAATAGTTTATCCTTCTCTTCTAATTTACTCTTCAAGATATTTACCTCATCCTGATGTTGTTCTTCCTTTTCCAGACATTGCTTCTTGAAAGTTTCTTCAGACTTTCTTCCTTCTTCCACTTGTTGCCTTAGTTTGAGAATCTCATTTTCTTGCTCTTCATTCAGCACCTGCAGCATTTGACGAACTCTGAAGGCACAATCCAACTGAACTTTTAAGCTGATAATTTCTTCTTTGAGGGCACTCTCCCTTTTGCTAGGTAGGTTTTGTTGATTTATGACTTCATTTGCTTGTCCATCTTCAATCTGAGGTGATTCAAAATCTGAATACTTACTTTCACTCCCCAGCAGGCTGTCATTGTTCCTTTGAGCTGTCTTCTTCTTTTGACGTGCTTTCTTTCCCATTGTTCTACGGATCTCCTTCAAGCGATCAAGATTCTACCAAAGGACTTGCTCTGATAATCAAAAGAAGAGTATTTGTTCCAATGCACTCAAAACAAGACAACTAGTTATTTTCACAAGAATTCCCTTTTTCATTCAAACACTCAAATGTTGGAAATAATACTGAGAGGGGGGGGTGAATCAGTATTAGCAAATCAGATACTTTTTCATTTTCACACTCAGATTCACATACGCGACTTCAGTTAAGGATATCTGCGTATATACACGACCGTGTTAAAAGAAACTAGCGTACATTCAGTAACCTTTATCATTTAGTGAGTTTATCTTCAGTGAATGCATAAGAACATTATTAACCATATGAACAGTAAACAGAACAAATCATCACACATAAAGAGCACACATGAACACCATGATATAAGGTGGAAACCCAATGTGGGTGAAAACCACCTGCTGCAATTTGTTTCTATCTCCCTTTAATAAGAAACTTCTTTTACAATACTGTTGCAGTCCTTTACCAGTACGCAGGCTTCTACCTGCAGAAGGCTACTACCTTCTTAGCTCTTGTACTAGCCATTCCATTTACTAGTACGTAGGCGCTGGCCTACTCAAGGCTCCAACCTTCACTTGTTTTCCAGCTGCTCCTGGAAGGGAGCTACAACCCAATGGCTCTTGTACTGGCCAATATGTTTACCAGTACGTAGGTGCCGACCTACAATCATCCAGGGACCACGTTTCATACATTTTCATACTGGATCCATGAAACTATCATCATTGCAATACAACCTGCATCATCAATCTCTGAATCACCCAATACTGAAACACAGTCACAGACTACATAACTCTGCAACAACAACCAGATCCAATAGCAACTTCAAATATCAAACTTCATACTGTATACGCTACTTGGATGAACCCAACCTGCGTCTATACGCACTTTTACCAAAGACAACCCGCGTACAGATCTGCAAATTCTACCTCATAACTTTGCAGCTATTTCAGACATCAAAACATACCGAGATCATAACATTCATACAATAAACATGCGTCAATAGATCTAGTCTATCCATACTCAAACCATATAAAGATAATCATTCCAAGCCTTGAGATCCCAATCCATCATTCATCATCCTTCACATGAGTGCCTCCTTGGTTCAGATCAAGCAAGGCATCACCAACTCATAACCAACATCTAAATCTCACACTTTATCAGATGTTCATCACTTGCTCACTCTTGCACCCCTCTTGGCCTAATGATCTTCTCCTTATATAGGTTTAGGCTTCTCTCAATACCATGGTCCAAAACCATGTAGAACCAATACCTTGGACCCAATACCTGGGGTCGTTACTTCGAACCAAATAGCATGGACCAATACCACGGACCAAATCCATGGTTTCCGACATGTACACGCCTTTCCTTCTGAGAACCTGCATGTGTACGTATACGCTCCTTTTGCTCCGATTACCCGTGTATATACGCACTTTCATCATGGTCAACCTGCGTTTATCTCTCTTTTGATCTACTGCACTAGATCTGCCATTTGATTAAGTTGCCATCACCTGTATCATACCTGTGAGTGAGTTGCCATCAAGGACAACACCTGTATCATAATGCCAACAAAGATAGCCAGTGAGAACTTTATGAATATATTTTCCTTACGATGTCCAAGTGAAGTGGTTCAAATTGTGATTTAAACTAGACTCAAATATGTGTATCGCTTATAACAAGTTTCGAATATATGATTTTTTGGCATGAAAAATATACTAATGAACAATCAAAATGAAGATTTTCTACAATGCCAAATTTATGACCAATAATTAATAATTTTGGCATAAATTTTTTATTTGATGTTGATTGAGGTGATGCAAATTGGGTTAAAATTTATATTCCAAGGACTATATCCCATAGGAACAAATTTTAAATTATCCTCTTTTAGTCCCTCAAGATATGACCATCCCAACTATATTTTTAAGGGATTTCCAAAGTCAATTTGTTACAAGAATTAAAATTCATGCGGGTTTTTATTAAATTAAGCCATTAAGTGTATGAAATAATTGGTGAATGTGTTTATTATTATGTAAATAATTCCTCTACCAAGATTTCTCAATACCCGTTTTTTGCACCTTAAGACATGGCTTTTAGAAAACTTGAAGTTGTTTGATGAATTTATAGATTTGTTTTTACATTTTCACTTCATTTGTACAAGAGAAGTCTCTAAATCGTAAATTTGATGGTTTAGCTTAAAGTATTTTATTTTTTAAATATAATAGTTAGCTTTTATATTATCAAAATCTGGATTCATGGCCAAAACCATTTCATCTTTCAGAAATTTTATAGGCTTCATTGCTCCGAGACATTCTCAACAAAATTTTCTTGCCTTTTTAGGCTCTTCTTACTACCAGCCTACACTTATATCTACAGTAAATTCTATATAATACCCCTAAAAAGGGGACAAACTTGCAATACAAAATTTAAAACATTGTAAAACCAACAGTTTCAGATGTATTTAGTTTCTCATTTGCTGCCATGGAAGTTCCTTCTTGTAGTGTTGTTGTGATTCGATACATGGAGGAGCCTTCACCGTGCACTATTGCAACTCGAAGCTCAGAGACGTTCTTGCGTTTACTAGATTCCATACCTTCCAGATTGTCCTCAGGCACACCAACAAACAGAGGATGAAACCCATTAACCTTCACTTTTAGAATTAGTATTTCCACCTCCAACATTGTTAGTTTCTTGTTCAGATTTCTTTAAGACTAGTCACACCTCATCTCCATCAACTTGAATCTTGCCTCCTATTTTTCCGCCAGCTCTAACCTCCTGTTGGAGATTTCCATCAACCCTACCACAACCTTGGACATATTTTCAATAACTTGGCACCATCGCTGATGTTCACTCTCTTTAGCTTGCATTTTGTTGTTCCTCAACATCCTTTGTTCTTGACTCATTCTTCTAGAGCTCAAAAAAAATCCACAACCGGTTTGATTATGGAAAAATTGTCCCAAAGAGCCTCTCTATAAGTATTGGTAGAGGATGAGACCAAAATCCTCTACACTCGCACAAGAAGTTAATGTCCATATTTGACTGAATCTTGAGATCTGAAATACAGACCAATCTGGCCATGGAATTTATATCCCATCTAGGGTTGTAGAGCATTGCATTCACAACCAAAGAGAAAGAATGATTGAAACTAAATGTAGGTGCATTAAATGAGTTAACATGTTGTTTGAGCCTTACACATTTGTTAAGTGGACTAATCCATCTTGCGGGAAAGTCGAATCTCACTAGACCTGAAAGAAATCTAGTAACAAACAAGAAAGCACTGCTACCTTTTCCTAGCTTATGATCGACTGAAACAAATAATATGAGAGAGGTCATTTTGATCCGAACTTAAACAGGAATGAAAAAACTTACATATATAATCATAAATAAAGAGAAGCAACAAATAAACACTTCATTTCATTAATAGAAAAATATTGAACTATGTTTACAAACATAATGGAAATAATATAGCTTAGGCGATGGTAGCTTATCTATGGGAAGAGATTTGGCGACTACATGCCTCTGAACTGTGTTACAATGAGGCTCAAAGGCCTATTCATTATTAAGAAATAATGGAAAACCCTAAACATCCAAAAACCTAACCCTAGGGGATAAAGCGCCAAAATTGTGGGCCCCATTTGGGTAAATTGGTACATAAACTTCCCGGGGTCGTAACTTTGGCAAATGATCTCTGTTTGGCTATCATAATACCTCGTTTCAAAGATGTCGAAGAGAAGGATGAAACAAAATGGCCATGCCAATTTAGGATGCCCTAAGTCTCTCCATTTTCCCTATAAACATCGTTTACAACCTCAAAATGGCTCTGGCAGTCAGGACCTGAAAAATGACCAAAAATAGTAAATTGTGCTACAATTAAGGAAACTGAAAATTCAAAAGAGACAATGTTGGGGATCCAAGTGGAATAGGCAGGTGGCCACGAATATCCACCTATATCTTTCCTCTCCCCTTAGGAAGTAATGGTCCCCATTACGTTGAGTGCCTCCATGAGATGAGGAAACTTCTGTTGAACTTGGTCCCTGATGAGCCACTTCCCTTGGTGAAGGAGTTGGCCAGATTTGACAACCTGATATAGTTGGATCTTTTGCTGGTGATTTTTCTTGATCTATGTGTCCATGATTCGATCAGTGGTGGCATGTTCCATGTAGTCTGGGTTAGGCTCTATTGGTGTGAGTTTTTCTGCAACGTTGGATGTGTCCAACAATGGTGGAAAGTATGGACAAAGGAGGTCTACATTGAAAGTTGGGTGTTGACCAAAGAACAATGGAATGTTAAGTTCGAATGTATTGTCCCCTATAGCCTTGGTGATGGTGTATGGCCCATATCGAAAAGGTTGAGTCTTGCAGTGGGGTCTAGCGAGACTCTCCTTCTGCAAAAGTAGCCAAACATTGTCGCCCACCTTGAAATTGTGTGGCACCCAATGCTGATCATGGCGCTGCTTTTACATAGCATTGGCTATGTCTAATATATCATGGACCTGCTAGAGGATGTATTGAATGAGCTCAATGAAGCTGTTAGCCCTGTCGCCTTCGGACTAGACATGAGCCGAATATGCCTGAGTAGCTGCAAATGATATGGCCACATCAATGGGACATAATGGTTGAAATCCCAGCCCTACCTGAAAGGGACTGTGGCCCATTGAGTTGTGGAGAGCTCTGTTGTAGCTGTGTTGGACATAAGAGAGGATTTAATCCCATGTGTGTGGATGCTTCAATTTGTACATGCGTAGAATGTGTACGATCATACTATTGACAAACTATGTTTGGCCATCAGTTTGGGGATGGAAAGCGATGGACTTAGTAAGTTTTGTATCCAACATTGACTAGAGACTTAACCAAAATGCACTCATGAATATGTTGTCCTGGTCTGAGACAATGGACTATGGGATCCCAAAGTGTACCCACACTCGCTCAAAGAAGAGCTTAGCATTAGTATATATTGTGGTACTCTTCTTGTAGGCCACCATGATGGTCATATTAGATAATTTGTCAATGACCATGACAACGCAATTGTCGTCGTGCTTAGTTGAAGGAAGGCCTGACATGTAATCCATGGAGACAGATTCCCAAGGCCGACTAGGAGTAGGTAGAGGAGTATACAGGTGTTGCTTCTTCATGGTTGGTTTGGCAATGGCATAGGTGGTGCAGGATCTAATGCACTTCCCAACATCCTGATGAAGTTTCAGCCAATAAAAATACTTCTGCAATACCGTCACTGTTTTCTCTACTCTGAAATGTCCAACGACCCGACTATAGTGTGCCTCCGAAATCATCTTGGAATGCTCGCTTGAAGGAACACAGATGTGTCCCAGGTGGCATAACATTGCATCTTGAAGGTGAAAATTTGGAACTTGCTTCCCTTCCAGGAGTGTATGGTATGCATTGCCGAATTCTTGATCTCTCTTGTAAAGATGCAGCCACCCTGATGTCTCGGCCCATAGGAGTCGAGCATAGTGATCAGCGCCATGACTGGTGGTTGACTCAGGAAATCAACGACATTATTGGTGCTACCCTTCTTATACTTAATGTTCAAATGGAACCGTTGCAAGTAGGTTGACCATTTCTGATGGCGATCATTCTGCAACTTCCCTTGTGTATGTATGAATTGTAGAGGTCGGTGGTCTGTGTGGATGATTGTTTCCTTCCCCATAATGTAATTCTTCCATTGACGACAATCCTGCATAATGGAATACATTTCTTTATCGTAAGTGAGGTAATTTCGGATTGTGTCTGAAAGTGTCTCACTGTGGTAAGTCACTGGATGCCCATGCTAAGTAAGAACTGCACCAATAACATATTCCGAGGGATCTGTCTCAATCTCAAATGGTTGTTGCATGTCTAGTAATGTGAGAACAGGTGCAGAATAAAGGCGATTCTTCAACTCAGAGAATGCTTTTTGTTCGATTTCAAATGAAAAAAACTTTGCTTTTCTCCGCCCTTGGTGACTTGACTTAAAGGCCAAGTGATATGAGAGAACCGCAACACGAACCTACAATAGAAGTTGGCAAGACCCAAAAAGATGCGGAGCTCTGTTAGAGTGGTTGGGGCTGGCCAATCCCGAATGAATTGTATCTTAGATTGGTCCACATGTATACCCTGCTCATCAATTATGTACCCTAGGTATTCAACCTAGGTTAGACAAAAAGTGTATTTCTCCAAGTTAGCAAATAAACTATGTTGTCGTAGGGTTTGAAGGACCTGACGAATATGGTGCTCGTCCCAACTCTGGCTGAAGATCAAGGTGTCATCTAAATACACCACCACAAATGCATCAGTGAAGGGTCACAAGATGTCATCCATTAGTCTCATGGAGGTTACAGGGGTCTTGATCAATTCGAACTGCATGACCAACCATTCGAAAATGCCCTCCTTGGTTTGAAGGCAATCTTCCAC
The DNA here is from genome assembly GCA_000404065.3 of Pinus taeda. Lineage (NCBI taxonomy): Eukaryota > Viridiplantae > Streptophyta > Pinopsida > Pinales > Pinaceae > Pinus > Pinus taeda. The sequence continues at coordinate 134,876 of APFE031560564.1, read as the reverse complement.
ACATCAGAGGGTTCAATAGGCACCTCGTGATAACCTGACTTTAATTCAGTCTTATTGAAATATTTGGCCCCCTTGAATTAGTAAAGAAGGTCATCAATCCATGGGATTGGGTACCTATTCTAGACAGTGATCTTGTTCAATGTCTGGTAGTCAATACAAAGCCTCCAGGTCCCATCCTTCTTCTGTACCAATACAATAGAGCTCCCAAAAGGTGACGAGATTGGCATGATGCACCCTTTCTACAATAGTTCCTGAATCTGCCTCCTGATCTCATCATTCTCCAGAATAGAGCACCGATAGATCGGTCCATTGGGTAGCGACGTGCCTAGAGTCAGATCGATGGAGTGCTTGACCTGATAGTGCAGAGGTACCCCTGTAGGTGAGGTGAAAATATCCTTGTACTCCTCCACAAACTTGTCCATCTGTTGCTATTGTGATGAGGATCCTTGCATGGAAGCCGTGGCCACAACCTTATTCTTTACCTGAGGATGAATTATTAGGAAAACATATTTCCTGGAATGGGAAATGATCTTACCGCATTGCTTTGCAGTGATCAAAGAGATGGTGGTAGGCATTGATACCTCCAGTATCATGTACAACTTGTTGGCCAAGGTAATAATCACAAAGTGAGGTCTAGACTCATATATAGCATGTAGCTTCCACAAGTATGGTTTTCCTAACAATACATCACAAAATTCAAGAGGAGAAACATCACACAATACCTCATCCGTGAAGGGCTTGATGTTGTAGAGAAGGTGACACTGCTGGATGAAGCGAAGATCACGTCCTTGGTGAAGCCACATGATGGTGTACGGTTGTGGATGTGTTGTAGTCTTTAGGCCCAACTGCTTCACGACCTCTTCTGAAATGAGGTTCTTTTGGCTCCCACCGTCAACAATGAACTATAGCAGAGAACCCTTCACCCACATCTGTGAGTGGAAGAGGTATTCCACCTCCTTTGGATCTTCAAGCTCAATTTTATAGATCTTGGTGGTGGCCACGGTGGCACTGGGCTCCGAATCAATGATATGCTACACTTTGTCAGTTCCCTTATCAGGTTTTGATTCAGAGTTAGAATATGCGTCTGATTCAAAAGCCTTCAACTCGGCCACTAGTGACTGCTTGGCCCGACACTCACTTGTATTGTGAGTGAATCTCTTATGAAATTCACACCATGTTTTCATGTCCTTCTTTGTCTTCATGATGTTGTTCTTTTCTTTCGGCTTTGATGGGTTGTCGCTGGTATCCTTGCCTTGGCTTAGTCCTTTGTTCTGTGGTTTAGGGGCGCCTTTTCCTTGCTTTGAATTCACAAATCAAAAGTTCTTCTTCTTCTGTTTAAATTTCAACTTAATCTTGACAACGTACTGGTACTCAGTGTCGAGCGAGGAAATGTCCAGGAACTCCATCTCATCCTGGATGTACTTGTGTAGACAATTGGGGTACTTGAGTACCAAATGTCGCTCAGTATCCTTGATACCTAGCTTCGTGTGAAGGGTATGGAAAATATTTGTGAACTCCGATACATCTTGGTCCCTTCCCTGCCATAGTGTGGTACACTTTATGTATTTATCTTCATAGCTCCCGGCGGGGTAATATTGTTCCTTGATGGCACCTTAGAAAGAATCCAAAGTGGGTGCGCTGAAAACAAAATGAGGGTTCACTCTTGTTCTTTTGTTCACAGTAGGTTTCCCACGAGTCCTTGACGTGTGGGGCGACTTTGAGAAGTGCAAAAATAATATTTTCCCGATTGGAAAAGTCATGAATTGAAAAATATCCTTCCAACACATTTAACAATTTATCTATGACATTTGCAACTATCAGGCCTTCAAATATGGGAATATCAAAGTTAACTTGTACCTTAAAAGGAGTGGCACCTCCAGAGTGGCTGTGGGATGAAGATGCATCACCTGTGGGTAGTTATCGAAGGATCTGGGAAAATTTATCCATCAGCGATCCCTCTATCGTTTAAGGGCTTCCTCGAGCAACATTTGAAAGGATTTCCTACCCCTCATCTTTCTTTTCTTCCGCTATGCGAGGTCATCGGGTTTTGCAAGGCTGACCTTGCAACGGTTCAACCAGATCGAGCCCTAACTCCTTATACCCTGACCTCGTTGGGGACATGCAAAGAAAAACTAAGAAAGAGAAGGCTGCTCTAATACCACTGAGCCAAAATTAAGCAAGAACAAAACAAATTACAGATATAATCATAAATACATAGATGCGGCACAAAAACATGTGATTTCATTAATAGAAAAATATTGAAATATGCTTACAAACAGAATGGAAATAAGACAATTCGGGCAATGGTAGCTTATCTCTGAGAAGAGACGTGGTGGCCACATGCCTCTGAACTGTGTTACAATGAGGCTCAAAGGCCTATTTATTATTGAGAAACAATGGGAAACCCTAAACATTCAAAAACCTAACCCTGGGAGATGAAGCACCAAAACTTTGGGCCCCGTTTTGGTAAATTGGTACATCGACTTCTTAGGGTTGTTTCTTTGGCATACGATCTCTGTTTGGTTATCGTAATAGCTCATTTCAAAGATATAGATGGAATGGCCAAAAAAAAATGTTAAGATGATTTGGGATGCTTTCGATCTCTCTGTTTTCTCTAAAAACGTCATTTAGGGCCTCAAAAAAACTCTGGAAGTTTAAGACCCAAAAAATTGCCAAAAATAAGAAGCTGTGCTACAATTAAGGAAACCGAAAAGCTGAAAGAGACAATGTTGGGGAACCAAGTGGAATAGGCATGTGGCCACCAATATCCACTTGGATCATTCCTCCCCCCTTAGGAAGAAATTGTCCCCATTGTTTTGAGTGCCTCCATGAGATTAGGAAACTTCTGCTGAACTTGGTCCCCAGTGAGCCAATTGCCTTGGTGAAGGAGTTGGCCAGATTTGACAAAACGATATAGTTGGATCTTCTGGTAGTGGGTGTTCTAGATCTGTGTGTCCATGATTTTATCAGTGGTGGCCTATTCCATGCAGTCTCGGTTTAGCTCTATTGGTGTGAGCTGTTCTACAACGTTGGATGTGTCAAACAATGGTGGAAATTATGGCCAAAAGTGGTCTACATTGAACACTGGGTGCAGACCAAAGAACAGTGGAATGTTAAGCCTGAAGGCATTGCCCCCTATGTTAGGAAATTATATATTATAGAGCAATGGAACACATAAAATATTGCAGAAACATAAACTCAGAAAAAAACATAAAATAAGAGAGACATAGATATATGTGGTTCACCCAATTTGGGCTACGTCCATGGAGAAACAGCCAGTCCTTCCTTTTATATTATCCAACAAACTTCAGAGGTACAACCTACAACACATCCGTTGTAATTCCCTCTTCGCTTTCAATCTCCTCTCTCTTCCTCAGAATACAGATCTACATAGACGCAATACAATTTCCTCATATATAGTGAGGGGTTGCCTTCTAAGGCAAAAAATCCTAAATTAAACATAACTTCTATCGCCAGATCTCCACCTAATGAACAACCCAGATTGACTATGAAATTACAAAATTTTACAAGGCAAATCTACATCTATTTTTAGCTTTGCGGGCGCTGCCCCCCTTGGACCCCCCTACAGCGAATATTTTACGGTTGGCGTTGCCGCCCCGTTATGAATTGGGGTCCAATGTGGCGATACCTTTGAATACAAAAGATAATCAAGTTCCACACCCAATAATATCACACTTGGATACTGATTATAGCAACTCCACCGCTGCTTCATTTGCTGGACAATGACTCCACTTTGGACCTAGCTATTTCTCATCTTCTTCATCATACTTGAAGACCAATTGAAACTTAGCAGATTCTCAGTTTCTCCTCGGTTACAACTTTTGAACACTGGGTGCAGACCAAGGACCGGTGGATTGTTAAGCTTGAATACATTGTCCCCTACAACCTTGGTGATGGTGTATGTCCCATATTGGAGTGGGTGAAGCTTGCGGCGGGGTCCAGCATGGCACTCCTTCGACAAATGTAGCTAAACATTGTCGCCCACTTGGAACTTGTGAGACACTTGATGTTGATCGTGGCGCTGCTTGTACTTAGCATTGGCTCTGTCCAATATATCGTGGACCTGCTAGCAGATGTATTGAATGCACTCAAAGAAACTATTACCCCAGTCGGTTTCGGATTGGACATGAGTCAAATTTGCTTGACTAGCTGCAAATGGTATGACCACATAAATGGCATATAATGGCTGAAATCCCAGCCCTACCTGAAAGGGGTTGTGGCACATTGGCTTGTGGAGAGCTCTATTGTAGGTGTGATGGACATCTGGGAGGCTTTCATTGCAAGTGCGTGGATTCTTCGAGTTGTACATGCGTAGAATATGTATGATCATCCTGTTGACAACCTCTATTTAGCCATGAGTTTGGGGATGCAAATGTAGAAATTCCCACCTGTAGATCACCTGATAATGCAATATACTAAAGCAAAATACTTGATCTACTTCTACAACCAATTTAGTGGAAGCTTAATCGAACAACAACAACATCAATAAGAACACATATAACTGATAAGAAGGAATCAATCACACATAACACAGAAGATATAACCCAGGGAAAGCCTCAGCCTAAAACCCCAACTCTGTATTATCATACAAGTGGAAATATAGCCAGTGTTACAAAAAGAATCAGCTCAAAAGCTATCCCGCTCTCTGCAATACCTCTGCTGCTCATAGACAGAAAACGGCCTCTATCCAACCTCTGGTCTGCCCTCCAAGCCTCCTATTTCTTTGCGCAATTTTGACTGGGATCCAGTACACCCACTTGTGTGAATTGGCTTTTTGACACACTCACTAACCTCTAATCCAACTATGCAGTCCTGAAGGAGATAAATCCTTCTCCATGGATGAACTTCCTTTATAGGAAAAATCCATCCAACTGATAGTACATTGTCCCTCCTCTGATCTCAACTCGGTCTCTGTCTGAACTGACATGCATGAGTTATTCATGAGAGAATATTTAGTTATCTAAAGTGCAATAGTTATATGCAAGCATGTATTAACTAATTGAACTCACATTAATTTAAACAAGTTGTTTAAACCAATCTAACTAGACTTGACTCACTTAACTGAGCCAAATAATTACTACTCAAATTAGAACTCATCCTTATCTCTTTAACTGATGGATAAATTTCTCAATTAATAGAGAAATTGTCGCATGTCCTCACATAGACTTCATGTTTGATTTTTCACAACTAATTAACTCATGGTGAATTAATTAATTTATTTTCAAACAGTTGTTAAGTTCAAATTCGAATTTTACTTCCTATTTTTAGTCCAAGGACTGACTGAAATAGCAATCCATCCTGAACTACTAAAAATAGCAATGTTGTTTTTAGCACTTCCACTTTTCATTCCCTATTGCTCAATCCAGCACTGCTACCTAGACTACTATTTATAGCAATGTTATTTTTAGCACTTCTATTTTTGGCATTTATTGTTACCATTTTCAACACTCCCTCTCAACAAGAAAGGCATTCAACTCGAACACGATCCTGTACCTCTGGAATGTTTTGCATGCAACACTTCTACCAAGTGTAGTTGCTCCAACAACTCTAGAAACAAAAAAAACTCCCAACTGACCTCTTTGTTGGGCTAGAAACATACTCTAATGCTAAAGCTCTACCTGCTGCTGACAAGTGCTCCCTCTTTGACCTCTGAGCTTCTGCAACACTCCATGCATCTTGCACCGTTGCACACCTCTTTGTGCCATCCTACACTAGTGAAACACTCTTGTGCCTCTCACATTGTTGAAACTTGCTAGCTTTAGAGTGACTTGGGACTCCTACATTGTAACTCTCTCTATCACTCCATCCGCATTTGTCTCTACCCAACCAGCCAGTCCTGCTATTCCTTGTCGGGGCTCCCATAGCAAAGTCAAATCAAAGAGGTTGGGTACCTCAAGGATCCTCCCCCTATTCCAACCTTCTTGGGATAATCACTCCACATCGCCCCACCTCCTACCTAGAGATATCGCTACATGTGATCCCTCTACCCACCTAGCTCAAAGTTTCACCCTACTGGAGGTCTCTGCATGATTAGATGTCTCTACTCGATCTCCTCTCAGCTTCTCTAGTTGTGGCTGCTCCACAACCCCCTGAAGTTGCTTCACCAATTGTGGCTCCTCCACAATCATCTGAGACTTCTTTTGGTGCTGCATGTTGAGAGGTAATGTACTCTCCCTCTCAACCACTAAGTCTCCATTAGCTGCCTTGCCCCTCAAGGATTTGCATGCATCTTGAACCTCAAGAGCATACAGGTTCTTAACCCATGAACGAATCTGCTTCACTTGTCTAGTGATGATGTGTCTAAGGATAACCTTTCCCTTACTGAAGACTACATCATAGCCTCTATCTTCCAACATCGCGATCGACACCAAATTTCTCTTTAGTTTTGGTACATACTTGACATCAGTCAAGGTAATGCAAGCTCCATGCTCCCTCTGAAAAACGATTGTGCCTACACCTAAGACACTATACTTTTCATCGTTACCCAACTATGAGTATCTGGAGATCTTTCTCCTCCAAAGTACTGAACAAACTCTTGTCATTAGTCATGTGGAAAGAAGCTCCACTATCAAGAAACCAACAACTTCCCACCATGGATGAAACCATGCATGCGAACAGTGTGAAATCCAACTCAAACTATGAGGCCAATGCCTCACCTTCTGATCCATCCACGAATCCCTTCTTGGATTTCCTGAGTGGATAATTTGTAGCAAAATGGCCCACCTCATGACAATGAAAGCATCGCACTTCCATTTTCTCAAACTTCTCCCACCTTGGGAGGAACTAGATTAGGAAAGAGAATCCTTATCCTTCCCCTTCTTTTCGTTACTCACTAAGGCACGGTTTTCTTCATCCTCCATGGATGAAGAACTATCCCTGGTGCTTCTTCTTATATCCTCCTACATCAAATTCAACCGAAGTCATTCCCAATCTGGCAATTTCTCTCTTCCATTAACCGAGTCCTAATAGCTATGCCAGCTCTTAGGAAGACCGAGGAGTGTAAGATTCACCATGTCATCATTAGTTGTCATGATCCCTACACTTCCAAGCTCATCCTTGGATGTGGTGAGTTTACTCAGATATGTAGATATCATGTCTCCTTTTTCATACTTGATCTTCCGAAGCTTATCTTTCAGTGCCAGCTTCCTCTGATTACTGCTATTCTGATATAGATCTTTCAATATTTTCCACATTGAAAATAGTGTCTCCTTCCCATGGAGACTCGAGATTATGTGATCTCGAAGTCCCTCCATAAGGATTCTCCTTGCTCTAGCCACACATTTCTTCCATTCAGCCAACTCAGGAACACCATTTGGCTTGGGGACTTCTTGATTAATGAATTCCTTTGGACCATTATCCTCTAGTACTGCTTCCATGTGATCCTTCCAGGCTATCTAATTCGAACTACCATCAAGGGCATAATCGAGTCTCAAACCATTGAACGCCATAGGTGAAATAGAGATGTGATAAGAACATGATTTCTATATTCAGGAATCACAAAATTCAACTTCTCCCTTCTTGTATATTGTTCTTCCTTGATCACCTATGCTCTGATACCATGTAGAAATTCCCACTATAGATCACCCGATAATGCAATAGAATAAAGCAAAATATTTGATCTACTTCTACAACCAATTTAGCAGAAGCTTAATCGAACATGAGAAACCTCAATAAGAACACATATAACTGATAATAAGGAATCAAACACACATAACACAGAAGACATAACTTGGGGAAAGCCTCAGCCTAAAACCCCAACTTTGTATTATCATACAAGTGGAAATATACCCAGTATTACAAAAAGAATTAGCTCAAAAGCTATCCTGCTCTCTCTGCAATACCTCTGCTGCTCATAGATAGTTAAAGGCCTCTATCTAACCTCTAGTCTACCATCCAAGCCTCCTATTTCTTTGCACAATTTTGATTGGGGTCCAGTGTAGCCACTTGTGTGAATTGGCCACTTCACACACTCACTAACCTCTGATCCAACTACGCAGTCCTGAAGGAGATAAATCATTCTCCATGGATGAGCTTCTTTTATAGGAAAAATCCAACCAACATATAGTACATTGTCCCTCCTCTGATCTCCACTGGGTCTCTGTCTGAACTGACATTCATGAGTTATTCATGAGTTATATACAAGCATGCATTAACTAACTGAACTCACATTAATTTAAACAAACTGTTTAAATCAATCTAATTGGACTTTACTCAGTTAACTGAGCCAACTAATTACTACTCAAATTAGAACTCATCTTCATCTCTTTAACCGATGGATAAATTCCTTAATTAATAGAGGAACTGTTGCTTGTCCTCACATAGACTTCATGTTTGATTTTTCACAACTAATTAACTCATGGTGAATTAATTAATTTCTTTTCAAACATCTATTAAGTTCAAATTCGAATTTTACTTCCTATTTCTAGTTCAGGGATTGACTAAAATAAGAATCCATCCTGAACTGCTAAAAATAGCAATGCTATTTTTAGCACTTCCATTTTTCATTCCCTGTTGCTCAATGCAACACTGGTACCCAAACTGCTATTTATAGCAGTTCTATTTTTAGCACCTCTATTTTTAGCATTTCTTGTTGCCATTTTCAACAGGAAGTAGACGTGGAGCTCAATTTCTTTCTTTTCAAAAAATTAACAGTTATTTTTATCTAGAATTATAGGGAATTCTATCATTCAATATTTCAAAAGTATTATGCAAAAATATGTATTGCTTTGAACCTCAGTAAGTACAATTTTTGCCTCATTGTAAGCCTTTTCGAACATCCAATACTATTTTCGATAGAGACTGTCTCCCTCTAGATGATTGCACTGGTTATTAACTGTGCTGGAAATTGAAAAACACATGTTTGTTTGACATTGGATAAACCAATGCTCCCTAAGTGTTTTTCGAAATTTCCTAACCGCCTCTCGTGGATCATTATCTCCAACGATGCGATCGTTGACTAACACCATCCGGTTTTGGTCTAACGATAATTGTGATTCCCAACAAGTGGTATCAGAGTGTAGGTCACAAGTTTGATACACACCCAACTCGCATTGGGGAGGAGATTGCTTGACATTAGATAAACCAATGCTCCACTTGTGTTTTGCGACATGGACTAACTACCTCTTGTGGATCCTTATCTTTGGCGATGTGATCATTGACTAACACCTACATGTTTTGGTCTAATGACAATTGTGATTCGCAACAGTATCAACTTGGCTATATTCTAAGCAAATTTTCTATGGCACAATCCTTAAGGATTAAAAATAAAAAGATAGGTTTGGCTTCTAGGTTAATATTTCAAACTTGGTCCATAAGTCCCATGACTCATTCTATTAAAATTACATAAGCCAAGGCCAATGGGAATGTTGATATATTGTCACCTTTTGATGCCATTAATTTTTGTAAGCATGGTCACCTGAAAGAGGCGTTGATAATTTTTCATCCTACAGGAAAAATTATAAACCCTTACACTTATGCTTCTTTGTTGCACTACTGCACTAAGAAGAGAGTGATATCAGGGGGTAAACTGATCCATTCTCACATGAACGAGAGGGTAATCACACCAGATGTTTTTTGGTGGACTATTTTAATTACAACAAATGCTAGGCATGAACTCTAAAGAGGCTTTGAAATTGTTGAATTAAATGAAACAAATGGGGATTCAACCTAATCAATTCACATTTTCTAGTGTTCATCTTGCATGTTCTAATTTGGGGAATCTGCAACATGGTATTGAAATCCATGAAGAAATAAGGAGAATGAGTTTTATTGTGATTTGGTTGTAGCTAACACCCTTCTAGATATCTTTACAAAATGCATGAATTTAGAGAATGCATGCAATGTGTTTGATGAAATCCCTAAGCGAGATGTGGTTTCATGCACTGAATTTATTACAGGATATGCACAAAATGAATACATCAAGGAAGCCTTTAATCTCTTTTGCAAAATGCATCAATGACACTTGGTCTCATGGAATGCAATGATTGTAGGATTTGCATACACTGGGAATAATGTAGAGGATTTGAAAATATATCACCAAATGGAAAACGAATGGATTAATCCAGATGCCATGACTTTTCTTAGCATTTTTTCTGATTATGGGAATTTGGAAGCTCTGTCGTAGGGAATCAAGATATAGGAAGAAATAATTAGAGGTGGATTGCAGTGCAACATCAAAACGGTGAATGCACTTGTAGCCATGTCTACAAAATGTGGGAGCCTTGAAAAGACACAATATATGTTTCATGAGATGTCGTTTCATGGAATTCCATGATTGCGGGATATGCAATGCATGGTTTTGGCACGAAGGCCCTCAAACTCTTTGAGCAAATGCAACTCTATGGTGTGAACCCAATTCATACTACCTTAGTTTTTCTCTTGTCGAAGTGCTGCCATGGAGACTTGGTGGAAGACGCCTCGTATTACTTTGATTGCATGAATGAACAACATCTCACCGCACTTGCAACAAAGCATTATGGTTGCACAGTTCACGTACTTGACTATGTTGGGCTCTTAAAGGAGGCACAAGATTTTATGAATAGAATACCAATAGAACCTGATACTACCATGGGTGCATGTTTACTTGGCGTCTCTAGAATACAGGACAATGTAGAGTTAGCCTAGAAGATGGAAAAACATTGTTTTTGAGTTGGATTCTTATAATGTTGTGCATTATGTGTTGTTGTCAAGCATCTATGCTGCTAGTGATAGGTGGGATGAGGTTTTAAATGTAAGGAAAATGATGAAATATCAGAGGGTGTAAAAGCCACTTGGATAAAATATATTGAGGTTAACAAACATGTGCACATTTTTCTTGCATGAGACAAATTACACCCATAGGCGCAAAGGATTTATGCCAAGTTGGATTGTTTGTCAAGGCGGGTGAAGGTTGCAAGTTATGTGCGTGACAAAATATTCACCCTAATTTACATGGAGGAGAACCAAAAGGAAAAAGCTATTTTCCACCATAGTGAAAAGCTGGAAATTGCATTTGCACTTACAAAAGCACCATCTCCAACAATTATTGGTGTTATCAAGAATATTTGTGTTTGTGTTGACTACCACTTTTTCATTAAGTTCATCTCTAAGATAGTTACATGAGATATTTTTGTAAGGGATATCAACCATTACCATCATTTCAAGGACAGACAACGCTCTTGTGGTGATTACTAGTAATTTGAAGTTAATAAAGTTTTTAGGGTGATTATTGGTAATTGGAAGTAATAAAGTTTTTGGCATAAACCTCGCATAATGACCATTTTAAAGACTAGCAGAGTCATATAAATTAAATGGCTCATACATGTAGATAACCCTCAAAATAGTAATGTGTCAATTGAAATATTGAGAATTTGTAACATGTGGATAAGAGTGGAATTTGGAAACATACAAACTATTTCGAAACCCTTTATTTCATATACAATGAAAAATATTCTCAAAATATTAAATCTAGACTATTCATAATTTTTTTAAAGAACATATATTCTGAAGAACCTATTTTATCAATAATATCTATGTTTGTAGTGGCTAACATTGTGCCATTAAATTCATTAACAAGATCGTTGCATGACGGATTATTGTAAGGAATGGAAATTGTTACCATCAGAGATGGACAATGCCCTTGTGGTGATTATTTCTAATCTACAGTGAAACAAGCTATTGAAATAAACCTTGCATAATGACAACTTTAAGGACAAGATGTTGCAATGATTAGATAAGGGAATATGAAAGAGAATTGGATTAAGGTTGTTTTTCCTAATGTTATTCTAGGTGGGGGTAGAGCTTGTTTTCAACACTAATAACAAAGTTTCTGTCCCCAGATTGGTGTGCCTAGCATTGTAGTTAATTTAGTGATTGTTGAAGGTTCCATCATGATATAGTTTTTCCACAATCGACACTTGATGAGGTTCATCAATGGGTAAATTATATGGGCCTTAATGCTAGTCTCCAGCTTATTAAAGTCAAATTTTCTCACATTTCTTTACATGTTTTGTTATATTTTTCTTAGTGAGAAGGGTAAAGATGAGATGTCATGTCTTGTGGTGTAATGTGCATTACTTGCAGGTTTTGGAGCAAATTTTGGCTAATTAAAGTGTAGGAAATCGAAGTAGAAAAGACAGATGTATTTTAGGAGATTTCATCTTCCTCAAGTCCTCACTCACTTGAAAATTCCTCCACCAGATCTCATTAGCTCGGAGCTAAAACTAGCCGAGCCATTAAGGTCATTGGCAGCTAAGCCAGTGATAGTTGAAGACCAGTTGATGTCGAGTTGGGAGCCAAGCCTCCCTAAATTTAAGGAAGTTGTTGGTATCTTTAGTTTTATAAATAAGAGGGCGTATAGCCTCATTAGGATTTGACTTTTTTTGTTGCAGCCAAGAGGCATTTTCGAGCTAAGACATTGTGACTGATGACTCTTGTGATTTTTTTATATTTTAATGAAAATGAGAAGAGTTTTCATGGTCAACACTGTGTTGACTCAGAGGGCTGAAGCTCTTGGTTTAGGGCCCAACCCTAGCCGTAGAGGTTCCTCTTTTTGTACATGTATGCTTAGATTACATTCATAACTAGTTGCTGAAGTGATTTTGGTTTTCTTAATCTGCTAGTATTTTTATCATTAATTAGTTTTCCTCCATTTGTGGATAGCTAGATTAGTGGTATCATAGTGACAATAAACACTTCAAGAAATATTGTGATATTGGCTTTCATCTCATATTGCTTATAGGATCACGACTTAAGGGTTCCATTCTCACAACCCAAAAACAAATTTCTTGTTTGATTACTGCATAATCTAGGTTTTCTTGTGAAATAGATAATTTCCTTTGAACTTCTTAGAAGTATTTTAAATTTCCATTTTGATCTCGTGAGTTTTCTATGGTTTAAAAGCACGTCCATTCATGGACTTAGCCATTAGCTAATTATAACTCTGTTTTCCTTCATTCAACTCATATTTTCCATGTATAGATGAATTTGTGCATAAATGGAGAAAAGAGTGTATGTTGTTGGAGTTTTTAATTTCCAAGGACACCTCATCCCATTTGCCTCATCCAAGTCCTATCCACCTATGCTTCCAAGTTCCACCAAACCCTAAATCTGAATTCTTCTTTTGTAAGCAAAGTGGCCATTTCCATTGAGAAAATCCAACCATCTTAAAGCATCTAACTGAGCCTTGGATATTGTCCACCTCCTCCATGCCTTATTTTCCCATCTGACACCTTTCCCACACTTCATTCCAACTTTCCTACCATCATCTAAGCTTTCGGCCTGTTTCCTATAGTAAAACAGGGCACCCTGTAGTAGAACTAGGACATCCTGTAGTACTACATGAAACCCTGTAGCAGCCTATTTTAAACTCGAATTTAGAAAAAATTGTCATCTCAGCTTAAATTAGGCATCCACTTGGCTTCCTTGCCATTGAAACTAGTCCATACCTTTTCCTCCATACATGTCTCCCTTACGAAAGAACAAGTGAGAATTAGCATTTGCATTCATAAAACGAAACATAAAATAAATAAATAAATAATAATAATAATAATAAATAATAATAATAATCTTGCAATTTCTAAATTAGTACATGCATGCAGCAGTCATAATATTTCTTAGATCGGATTCCATTCTCTAAATGATAAGCTAGGTTTCTTTTGCAAGAAAAATGTGTAAATTTGTAGCTAGATGATTCCATGTGACTTTATAGCATCTTGCAATTCATTCTTTCATTCCCTAGAGTAGGGAGCATTCACTTTTTGCATTAAAGATAATTTTCCCTTTTCCATTTGGTAGGCAGACTCCTTCTAGTCAATGCAAGGCAGGTTCGAAAAACCCTAGTGGTCTATCACCCCAATTTAAAAGTGACAAGAGTAGACCATTGCATCTACAATTTATACAACATTGTCACCTCCATGTTTGTATGAACCCCAAGTTGATGGAGTAAAGCTAGTATCCTCGGGAGTTGTAGTATTCTTGACATAGTACGGGTGCTCATCATTTGTTTGCTTTGTTGTCGGGGAGGTGTCTAAGTATATTTGATTTTTTCTTTCTTTTCTCTTTATTTCTACATCTTAAAATAGTTCCATTTAGCAAATAGTTGTGATCCTTTTCTTTCTTTCCAATTTTGCAAGTAGTTCCAATAGTAAGTAGTTGCAGTTTTGTTTTACTCTCTTTCCATTCTACAAGTAATTCTCAGAAAACCCTAAAAAAAGGAAACTTCTTTCATGCCTTGTAAAAGTAGAGACAACTTAGGAATTTTTTTTCCAAAAACCCCCAACACATTAAATAGCCAACCTTCCCTCTTCTTCGGTGTATTTGAACTAAAGGACCCATTATCCGAACAAACAAAGATTTTTGAAGAGCTTATTGGGGAAGAGAAAGAGACCATTCCACTGAACTGCACCATGGCTGAAAATAGAAATGGGATTGGAGACAAAGAAGGAGCTGAGAATAGAGATGAGGGTGCTTTTCCAATCAAAGAAACTAATGGCAGTGCTAGGATGAAAAACATAAGCCCCTCCTCCCTTCCTCACTTCAATGGCCTAACCTTAGAGGACCCAGATACATTTTTGTTTGAATTTTTTGTCATATACAAAACTTATGATTACACCTATGATGACGAGAAGTTGAAATTGTTCCCATCCACTCTCAAAGATGCAGCCTTGTGTTGGTTCATGGGTTTACCTGGGGACATCATTCCCACCTGATCTCAGATGCAACAAGCCTTCAACAATAAGTATAGGGACTATTGCAAGTCCAAAGATACCAAAGAGTAAATTTTTAGAATGACCTTGGGACATGATGAATCTTCAGAAGATTATGAGTAAAGATTCTAACTCAGCTACAAAAGGACTAGGTGCACCCTTGATCTTGAATCACTTATGCTAGTCCTTCTTAGAGGGACTAGGGAATATCTCATAGATACCCCAAACCTCCTGTCAGGAGGGGAAATCTATCACTTACCCTATGATGATATCAAGACATTTTTCAGAAATCATTCTAGGGCAGCTAGAAAGAAGGGTGGGGCTAGTCAAACCTTGGTCAGTTCATCCACCTCCAACAAAACCATAAAAAATGAAATTGGGAACATGTTGGAAGATTTTAATGGTGAAATGATGCATACCCTTTCTCTACAAAGGGACACCATGCAGATCAAGAGGAAGAGGGAGGAAGAAGAAAGAACCTTAGTTGTGTTCTTCCCTAGATGCACCAACAGGCACCCTAAGAATGAATGTCCATTGAATCTTACAGAAATAGGCTTAGTCTGTGATGAGAACCACTCCATAGAAAAGTTCCCTTCTCTACCTGGATTAAAAGTTGTGGATCAGGGAACTGAAGGGATGATTGAACAACTCTACAATATCAACCAAAGGAGGCCTCAAGGGCCTTGACCATATCAGCAAGTCATGCAAGGGGAATCCTATTCATATTACAACCCTAACCAGAATACATCCATTCCCCCCTTGGTTCCCTCCTTCTCATCCTTCATGGTACACACCTTCTGCTTGGTATTTTGCACCTCAATACCATTCCCAACCTACCAACAAACCATTTCATCCATATGCTCCTCTACAACCTCAGTGTAATGCACCATCTAAGGGATGGAGGCCCCCATACAATCAATCTCCATATTTACTCCCTCCACCTCCATCTCAATCACAACTCCTACACTCTGCTCCACCTAAGCAACCTGAGATGCCTGCTCAACCAAATCCAAACCTGAAAGACAGACAAGCACAACAAATCTATAGTGGAGAAGCATCTTACCCTGCCTATGTTGTGGAAATTCAAGAAATTAACCTCAGGTCTGGAAGAGTGCTTCAAGATAATCAACCTCCATATCCGCTTGAAGAGGAAAAAGAGGAGAGTGTCCCTCAAGAAAATCTAGATTAATCCATCATGTCTAGCACACCCCAGAAGAGGCTGAAATTTTGGGTAAATTGAAAAACCTGTGTGTTAAAATCATGCTTCTTGAAGCTATCAAGGATGTCCCCATCTACAACCAGTTAATCGAGGAATGTTTCAAACATCCTGGAAGGTGAAAGAAAGATACCCCTACCATTAATGTAATTGCACAAATGTCTAACTTAATGTTGGAGTGGGTGATCTGCCCAAAGTATATAGATCCTGGAAGTCTTGTGGTAGATGCACACATCGATGGCATCATTGTGCCCCATACCTTGATTGATATTGGAGATGCCATCAATGTGATGACTAAGGAGACTATGTCGAAGTTGAATCTCCAAGGATCATTAAGAAATACCACAACAATATTCAAGGAAAATTTTAAGAAACCCCCCTAAATTTACATGTATAATAAATGGGCGAATCTCCATGGTATATAGGAAAAATGGAAGGCGATTTTATCAATAATATGATATGTATATATAATTTTTTGGCGAATCTCTCACCAGGCATGGCGAATATTTTACTCAATTATAAAATCTTGTGTTTATTGAATACACAAATGAAATCATTGCATTTCTTTAAAATATCTTTTGAAATCAAAATTACTGAAATTACATATCGATAACCTAGTGGGTGTAAGATAAAATTCACCCGTGCCATTCACAGAAAGCATGAGAAAAAACCTAATACTATATATAAAACCAAGAAAAATTCAAATTCATCACTTCTAGGGACCTCATAACCCCCCTGCCAATACACAACTATGTTCCTGTTTGCAAAGAAAAATTACCCAAATTACAATCTGTTTACTCCACTTCTAGGGACCTCGTAACCACCCTGCCAATACATAAGTATCTTCCCGTTTGTAATTAGAAAAATTACCCAAATTACAATCTGTTTACTCCAGCATATGTTGGAAAGTTATAGAAGGATGACTAGTGCAATCAATACATTCCTTTTAGCCCTGGATTTGTTTCAATTTAAAACAGAAGTATACAAATATACTTGTCCAATGTCTATGCTTTAACCATCCACCTTAAGATGTTTTTACAATATAATTCCCTAAGTCTATTTAATATCTTCATTATCATAAAAAGCAACCTATATCCATCTTAACTCCACATCTACCACTCTTAGGGGGATGAAATCTATTTATCCCTCTGAGCACTTGGTAGACCAAGAATTAAGATGGATCTAAGATATAATTTCCCCTTTAAATAGTCTATGCTCACATGAATACCATGGGTCAATACCATGGGTTATCATAAACCTGGACCTTAAAAATTACTATTAGTAATTTATAAAAAT
>APFE031560564.1:55625-117639 GCA_000404065.3 Pinus taeda | reverse complement strand
AATAGTTGATTTTTATTTTATTTTTATTTTAACCAAGCTAAAATGTTTAACATACATTAAATTACAACATCCATTTTTACTCTTGATTGGATCAAATATTTTTTCACTCTATGCTAGTTTGCATATCACGATATTTGATACCTCTCTAGGGTTAGTAGATCCAGAGTAAAGATGGATCTATTCTGGTTTAATTCCCCCATTTAAATAGGCTACATTCCAAGTGAATACCATGGGTCAATACCATGTGCCATTTGGTGAATACCATGGGTCAATACCATGTGCCATTTTTATTTTTATTAATACTAATATTAGGGTTAATAATGTTTTTTTGCATGGTATTAATATAAAAAATAAAAAAAATGTTTATTTGTTTACCATACCTCTTGCTTATTTATATTTTTATTAATTTACTATACCTCTTTTACAAATATGGTATTTGGCCCATAGGATTCACTTAAATAAAACCTCTTTCTTGAGCCTTCATAAATAGAACGAGGATTCTGGACTAAATATAAAAAGAGGTTTTATTTATTTACCATGTGTCTAGTTTATTTATATTTTTCTTTATTTACCATACCTCTCATTTATTTATATTTTTATTAATTTAGCATACCTCTTTTATAAAAATGGTATTTGGGCCTTTGGCCCATAGGATTCACTTAAATAAAACCTATTCTTGAAAATGGGCAAATGGATTCACTTAAATAAAACCTATTCTTGAAAATGGGCGAATGGAAGGTTGTAACTCCTAATTTCAAGGGCTAAATTTACCTTTTTTACCCTTTCCCTTAAAATAAGGTGGTATTTGAGGTGATTTGTAAAAATGTACATTATACAAAATATTCACCCACTAAAAATTTAAAACCCCTTAATATCGCCAAAGGGCGAACATTCGCCCCTAAGATCACCCCTAATAGTATTGCAGCTTGCAGACAGGTCCATAGTAGCTCCTAAGGTAGTTATCGAGAATGTGCTGGTCTCCATTGATTGTTGGGAATACCCTGTTGACTTCTTAGTTCTACAACCTAAGACAAAGTTCAATGGTTATCCTCTCATCCTTAGAAGGCCATGGTTAGCAACTATTGATGCTTACATAAGTTGCAGGGTCTGGAATATCACCATTACAAATGGTCATTTGTCCAAATAATTGGTCTTGTACCCTCCTACTCAACCATATATGGAGCATGAATTACCTTTATGGTTAGAAGAGGAGGAAGAAGATGAAGTCTACTCTTCCACAATCTATACCCTAGATGCTACTATAGGAGGGGGGAAACCTGATGAAGATGTTCTCATTGAGCAAAATCCTCCATAATCAGCACCCCAAAACCATGTCTCTTGAGGAGTTGGTAAAGAAAGCTGAAGATAAACCTTGGACTGATTTGTGGCTAGCTAACTCAAGTCCTACTCATGTCAAGATGATATAATTTGGCACAGAAAGAACATTGAAAATCAACCCTTCTCTCTCTTTACATCAAGAAGAGGAGTTATGTGACATGCTAAGAAAGCATCTGGATGCCTTTACCTAGAGTTACAAAGAAATGAAGAGATTGCACCCTTTGGTGTGTACTCACCACATTTACATCAAGGAAGGTTGCAAGCCAGTGTGCCAACCTCAAAGGAGAATGAACCCAACACTCAAGGATATAGTCAAAGAAGAATTGTAGAAGTTGTTGGATGTAGGGTTCATTTACCCCATCTTAGAGAGTGAGTGGGTGTCTCCTTTGGCTTTTGGTTCCAAATAAAATTGGGAAAGTGGGGCATTTGTGTGGACTACGGAGAGTTAAACAAAGCCACAAAAAAGGACCATTTCCCTCTACCTGTCATTGACCAAGTATTAGATGGTTTGGCAGAAAAGAAGTTCTTCTCTTTCCTAGATGGATTCAGTGGTTACAATAAAATCTAGATCGACCCAGAGAACCAAGATAAAACCACCTTCACCTGTCCCTGGGGTACCTTTTCTTATAGGGTCCTTCCTTTTGGGTTATGCAATGCCCCTGCCACTTTTCAGAGGGCAGTCCTGAGCATCTTTGCAAAGCTATTCCATGACTCTGTGGACATTTATATGGATGATTTTACCCCCTATGGGTGTGATTTCCTAGAGTCTCTCTCTAACTTAGGAAAAGTATTAAACAAATGCATTGAAATGGACTTGTCCCTTAGCCCCAAGAAGTGTGAGTTCTTGATGATTGCAAGGATTGTTCTAGGTCACTCAATATCCCAGGAAGGACTGTAGGTAGACCCAAATAAGATAGTTATAATAAAGAGGGTCTCTACTCCTCAGAATTAGAGGGATGTTAGAAGTTTCTTAGGCTAAGCTGGATACTATAGGAGATTCATAAAAGACTTCAGCAAGGTAGCCTAACATTTGTTTATACTATTGGTCAAGGACTCCAAATTTTTATGGTCAAAAAGCTGCCAAGAGGCCCTAAAAATCTTAAAGGACAAGTTGAATAGTGCACCTATACTCTGAGGCCCAAATTGGGATCTTCCTTTCCACATCCATGGTCATGCCTCTAATAAAGCTATAGGAGAAACTCTGGGCCAGATATATTACAAGCTACCTTATGTCATTTGCTTCACCAGTAAAAATATGTCCAAAGCTAAATTGAACTACACTTTGACTAAAAAAGAACTCCTAGCTGATGTCCATTCCTTGAATAAAATTAGACATTACATCAGTGGTTACCAAACCTTTGTACATACTGACCATGCTACTATTAATATTTGATGGGAAAAAGCTGATGAGAATTCCTGAAATATTAGATGGTTGCTTTTGTGATAATAGTTTGATATAACTATCATTGATAAGCCTGGTAGAGAAAATGTAGTTTCATAACTTTTTGTCCAAATTGGCTTTGCCTGCAGGTGAGGAAGGAATGGTTGGTGACTAGTTGCAAGATGAGTATTTATTCACCATTTCATTTCTCTCTTTGTGGTTTGTTGACATAGCCAACTACTTAGTAGCTACACAATTCCCTCCAAATTTTTCCTCCAAGGAAAAGAACAAAATTATAAGGGAAAGCAACCCATTCACCTAGATTGGGGGAAATCTCTTCAAGCTAGGCCTAGATGAAATTCTCGGAAGATGTGTTGGCGATGATGAAGTTTTTGACATCCTTTTGGCCTGTCATGATGGGCCTTGTGGAGGTCAATTTGCAACCAAAAGGATAGCATTCAAGGTATTATAAGCTGGCTACTATTGGGCCACTCTCCACCAAGATGCAAGAAGATATACCAGCCAATGTGGCTAATTGTTGGGTTTTGAAAATGACATTCATTTCCATTACACTTTCACTATTATGTCCATTGTATCACTTCCATTTCACCTCCATTTCACTACTATGTCACTACATTCATCCCACTTTCACTATCATTGGGCCACATTTATGTTTTTCCAAACTTTATTAATTCTTAGCCTTTTTAAGTGAATTTGTGGTTAAAAATTAGAAAATAATTTGCATATGCTTATACCTAACAAGTGGGTTGATATTGTTGACATGTGTATGTCAAAAGGAGGCTTCTAGAAGACCTTTATCACACCCTAAGGCCAAATTGAAATTTGAGTGGAGAGAATCATGGGATCATGAGGATATGTCTCACATCTCCTAATTGTATTGAAACTCTAAGAAGACGTGTCTTATCAGTTCCTATTTTGATTAGGACTCTAAAGGTATAGAGAGAGATTCATGGACTCTTATTAATGAGATGACTTCTCATCTTTTTTTATAAATAAGAGATCTCTCTCCTTCTTTTTTTAGCTTAGTTTTTTAGTTCTTAAGCTTGTAGCTTTTTGGTAGCTCTTTAGCTTGGAGATTGTAGTTCTTTTTTGATGGCTTTCAAAAGCTTTGGAGAGCTTTGTTGTACTTTGTAATTTTGAAGAATTTGAATAAAGCTTTGATGTTCTCAACATGGAAGGAGATTGAAGTAGATGTCATGTAGCATATTAGAATGTAAGGTAGAGTAGATTTTGCTTTGTAGTTTTTCTTTGATTTCATTCAAGTATGTCATTTGATTGCTTTCAAGTTTGATAGTTTAGATTTTCCATTCATGCAAGTGTTTTCAACCGGTTGATTGTCGATTAGTTTTCTTTACATGTTTCTTATATTTACTTATTAGATTAATCTCTCATGCGCTATAATGATATTTTTGGAGCCTTTAGCTTAACATTGTTTTATATGTCTTGCTTTCTTTTCTTAGATATTTTGCTAGCTTAGATTAATCTAACTATTCAAAGTTTTGATTTGTTTCATTTTCTCTTTTCTTTAGAAATTAGGTTCTAACATAACAAACAAAATCCCCAAAAACAACATAAACTATAAAACAACGAAGTAAGAAAAATGTTAACTAAGCACATATGGTGCACCCCACTTCATCAGTTTACGATACACTGATTGATAATTTATGTGGAGCAATTTAGGACAATAAATTTACTAGACATTTTGGTGCCGATGCCAGGGAAGTGTAATTAGGAGACGTTATTTCTTACATCTAAAAAAAAAATTAATAATTTCTTAAGTATGCTCTCCTCCAGCACTTTGTGTGATTTTGAGCATCAAAAAAAGAATTTTTATGTTAAAAAAAAAAGGAGAAAGAGGAGACAAAAATAAACTTCATCATTTCATTTGATTCAAAAAATAAAGAATAAAAAATAAAAAATAAATAAAAATCCAACTGCTTTGATAGGTTCAAATGTCCAAGATTGACTGGTTATGGTTTGTAGTGACCCTCAAAACATTGTGTCATGTTTTAATAAGGTTTTGAAAATTAGTTGCGGAATGCAGCCTGATTCCACAACTAACTGTGAATTCCATAACTAATTTCAAGGTTTAGCATGTTATAGCCATCCAATGAAAAAACTAACAACATGGGCATCTCCAAAATTGTTCCGACATGGGTCCTATCCTAGTCACCCAGCCTAGATTGATAAAAAAAATCAACTTAAGACCTTAGTCAAAGTCCTGTTTTTAGCATATTTACCTTGAAGTCTTTGCTGCCTGAAATTCAAAATCATTAATCATTCTTATATAATTTCATAATTTCAGAGAAAAAAAAAAGAGAAAAAATGCAATGGCTATCCCCAATTCCAGTTTCCATTGTGGCCTCAATAGAAAATCTACATTCTTATTTGAGCTTTGGCCTTGAAACAAACCTACAAAATCATAAAAAATATAAAAATAAACCTGCAATGTAAACAATTCTCCCGTTTTTATTGCAGCTTGAGATATTCTTTGTTCTTTGGCTTTAACCTCAAATTTGAAAGTTGTGGGATTATTTTGAGCTGTGAAGAGCAAAAGCAATCAAATAGTAGATCATCACTTTCATAGCTTCTGCACAAAAATCAGCAACTGAAGTCAATAGCTATAGATGAATGGAGGCTCAACTCCATGATTATAAACTATCAGGATTTTACTACCCTTTCTCCTACTAAGCTTCAAAATGAAGATCTTAGTGTGTTTGACACTTGAACAACTGAAACTTGTCTCAAGGTTATTTGACAGAATTGAGAAAAAAAACTTATAGATAAAGATCGATGAAAGAGCAAAAGCATTTACTGGGAAACTATCCATAGCTTAACATGTGAAAGACTTAGTTTGTTTCTACGAAAACATGGGATAGTTATTGTAGAATATGTTCACTTGCTACCCACTAGTTACTGTAGATATTGCAAACTTGAAGAAAACACAATTGCCACAGCAATTTAGGAAAAAAACGCAAAATAGAAAAAAAAAAAAAAAACGTCAAATTTAAACTACATGATCTAGATAAATAGTGATGAATTTGGGAAAATTAAAACATGGGTTTCTTCGGTAATAGGGTCAATTAGATAACCCATAAATCGTTTTAAGGAATTTGAAGCAGTTTGGGAGATTTCCGTAGTTCTTTGAAGCCCATTTTTGCAGGCTGCGAGAGGAAAAAACAGAAATTGAAACATGAACAGGCTGATTGATTTTGGTTTGTGCTAGTAGTTACACCCCATTTAGAGATCTTGCCTTGATTCAACTAGAGGTATAACATCAACCACAACTCAGCCCAATCTCATTAGACATTAAATTCTGAAGACGGGAAAGGCCAAACCCTCCGTGGCATCAGTCCATCAAAGTCGACTTTCCCAATTGCCTGGCTTAGCTTAGTAACCTGGCCAGTTCTTGTACGCTAGCACGAAGCCAACTGTTTGAACAAACTCGGGATCCAACTCGGTATTCCATTATATATCCAGTTAGTGATTAACTCAATTACATGAACTGTTTGAATACGACTCTGTTACGTGAATCGATTGAATACGACACTGTTTGAACAGTTAATTAATGACATGAGTGTTTCAGATTCAGAAGGAAAGATTCTTATTAATTAATGAACTGATATATGTGCCATCCAGCAAAGGAAGCTGCCAACTTTACTGCACAGGTTATTATTATGAATCTGGTTATGTCCCTGTGTTGGATTGCCGCACTTGCCACATTGCCGTCAAATTTGCTGGTTGTCAAAACCTTTGCTGAGTATCCTCAATTTAGTTGTTTTGCAATCAGGGACATGCATCAGATAGTTGCTGTAGGAGTCATCAAAGCTATTGAAAAGATCATAAATTTCCATTACTCTGATATATTTCCATCACTGAAATTGTTTTGCTTCATATACTAGTTACAAAGTCTTTTATTTTCCAGGTAGACAATGAATTTTTTTTTTTTTAAATATAGCAAATCATGAATAATTGGTCTTGTGCACCAGCCGTGATCTTGGGCTTTCTCTCCTTGGTACTTGGTTGCATAAAATATCTTTTCCAATAACTTAAATCAGAAAACTAATGGTTGGTTGTCTTTTAGCTGCGGAATGTAGCTCTATTCTGCAGCTAACTAGCTATTCCGCAACAATTTTCATACTTCTGTAGGTTACAGGTGTCAAGAGAAAAAAACGAACCACATGGGTAGCTGGAAAAATGTCAGTATATGGATGGTGTCCTATACATTTCATCCAAATCAATGAAAAATACCCTAGTCAAAGGAAAATCAAGGTGTGTGTTATCAGTAAGTCGCCACACTAAGTTGCCGCATGTCAAGAAATAAAACAACAAGAATTTTGAATCAATGAAATGAATAAGTTATTTGCTCACTTTTCTGAAGGTATTGATTAATTTTGGACTAATGAAGAAAGATAAATGGCTAAATTTTTATTTAAGATTTTTAGCTATAGACACTGTGCACATTCCACAACTAAAGTCCAATTCCGTAGCTGTTCTCCAATTCTACAGCTAGAAAACCTCATTGTTTAAATCAGCCTAACTTTCTCATACGAAATCAAATTTTGATGATTCAAATATCATTGGAAATATCTCAACAAGATGTACACAATGATAAATCCGTCATTAGAGTTTGAAATGGTAAATAATGAAATAAATTGTTGAAAAGAAGCAACATTCAACTTGAGAGACTAATTCCAAAGCAGGTATAAATTCTTTTGATTTTTCCTTTGAGAACTTGTATCATTAATACAAATTCTTAGTTTTATGTGTAAATATCATAACTAGAGAGATTGATCACCTCTCTACTTTGATAATGTTACATTCCATTGCAGAATAAGTATTAGTTTTTTTTCAAGTTCTAAGTGTTAGTGTCAGTCTTTGAAGCCTTCCACTAGTGATCAAATATGCTTTTACAAAGTGGTTTTAGGATGTTATAGTCAAATTTTGTCATTTCAGAGAATCTTCAAGTAAAATTTGGTCACTAGGTATTAGGTCTAGGGTTTGTTTTCACTCCTTTTGAAGTTGTTCAAATGTCGATCCATGTCACCATTCAGTTGAGTGTACCATCATTCAGAGGGTTTTCAACATTATGTCAGGTTCCAATGGGTCATTTTACACCTTGTTCATGCTTTAGCTGTGCTTAGGTAAGGTTCATTTCCCTCTCCTAGGGTTTTGAAGGTAATTTCTCTTGGATGGTCAAATCATCAACAAAACTTGTATCCTGATGTTCATACACCTTCCCCTATCCTTAATGTACCTTATTAAACACTTCCCATCACTGATATCCCTCAAATTACTCATTTTCGCACAAACCTTAGTTTCTTGCTACAATTTGACAATTTTCTAGGCTAGGCCTATGTTTTGCCCTTTTGGACCCCTTCCCCTCACTAAATCTTTGAAATTATAATTTCCCCTACTTGCTAACATCCCTCCCTGCTTCCCAAAATTTTCTCAAGAATTTAGAAGCCCCTTTTCCCTTTCATTTCACTTCATTTCGACAAATCCCCTGTTCCACACATCGGGATAGGTTTTACTCAAATGATGTTTCTGAGCAAGAAAAAATGAATTTGGAAAATGTGAGAGAGGATTTTGTCCATAATAGGCCAAGGAAGAAAAGCATCCTTCACCTTTTACACAAGTATCATGTTTTTAGAGAAATGTCAAAAATATAGTTGGCTCAGGAGAATTGATGCACCTCTAAAGTAACCTTGGGAAAATCAAGGTTTATCCTAGATTGGTTGACCAAATTACTTTATTGATGAGTCAAATGATAACTAGACACAAAGATATTTCAAATGAGCTATCATGAGCTCAATTTGGACTTCAGGAAAACCCTCAAAAGTTGACTGCAACAACACTCTGCTTTTAGCACCAGTCATGGGATATTTGACTTTTGATAGGGAAAATGAACTTCAAATTGAAAAATTCAAGTTGGGCTAGAACATAGACACGATAATCTTTCCAACGAGCTATCATGCACCCAATTTGGACACCGGGAAGGCCCTCAAAACTGGTCTACAAAAAGGCACTATGCACAGAATTGGCACTACGCACCTATGACGAGTTTCGAATGTAAAATTACATTGGCGCTACGCACAAAATTGGCGCTATGAACTTGTTAAAAACACCTCAAAATTGTTATCAAAACACCTCCAAAGATATTTAATTCTGGTGCCAAGTAAGTTTACCATTCCTCCTTGCTAAGAAAGAAGTGTGCTTGTTTGCTTGAGTGTGTTTGGCATCAATTCATAACAAACCCTATTGGCATTGAGATTTCTCTCATAAACCCTAAATAAGCTAAACTACCTCTCATAAGCCACTAAAGGTCATTGGCTGCATTTCTCCTCCATTTACACTTGTTTATCAACTCTTCCTCAATATCCATCATTCATCAAACTTCACTCCATTAAACCCTAATTTATACATCAAACCCTAGCCCTATACCCTACTCCCAAACCCTAACTCCCACATCCTACTCTTTCACTACTCCTACTTCTCTATCAAACCCTTATCCTACATTCTAAAACCCTATTCACTCCTCTCCTTCCCCTCATTCCCTAAAACTTCCACTCCCTCAAGCACTCATCATCCCCATACACCTCACTCATCTTATCTTTTAAAATCTCTTCATACTCTTCTTGTCCGCACCTCATCACTTCATTCCTCATCAGCTACTACATCATTAAAACCTATGGAGAGGGACCTCAGATATTTTCATCAGTGCCTCAGGAGGAAGGAGGACCTTCAAGATAGCAGGAGGTCAAAGAGACAGAGACCTTGAATAAGAAAACAAGCAACTTACCGACAAACAAGACCTCCTGGAGCTGCAAATCATAAAAAAAAAACTGGCAAAGGGCCAAGAAGGCAAAGGTCAAGTTGACCTCCATTGAGAAAGAGATAGAGAATGACAAGAAGTCTTGTTGGAGAATATTAACATACACTTGGAGAGGTTGCTTGGGAAGGCAAACAAAGAGAAAACATGCTTCGTCACTTAGCCTACCACTACTTAACCCGGAACAAGATTTGCAAAGCTAGGATAAGGTGCCTAAAGGCCATGTTGAAGAAGACTTTGAGGAGAAAGAAAGTCCAAGATAAACTCAAGATCTTGGTAGAATCTTCCTTGGCCCAACATAGTACTTTATGCAGGTCACTCATGCCAAATTTCAAGAAATTTGGCAAACTTTTTGACAATTTTCAATTTTCGAAAGAAAAACATGTTTTTCTGGTAGGTGCATAGCGCCACCTGGCGCTCGCTTTTTATAGGGACATCCTCTTGAGTAAAAGTTTAAATTGTTGGATTCCTCATGGAAAATTATGAATACCCAGAAATTACTAGAAAGTTTTGACAAGTTTTGGGTCACCAAAAGAGCCAAAAACTCCTCAAAAATGACCTCTCTTGAACTTTTTGGCCACATAGGAAGTAGTGTTGGAAGAACTAATTTTTGGAGAAGAAAATGGGCACCAAATTCAAAAATTCCACTTGTTCTAGAAATTAAACAAACAGTCATTGCCAATGAGCCAACACAAAGAAAATTTGGTGAAGGGGAAGGCCTCCAAATGTAGCTGGAAAAACGTGTTATGCAAAGAAAAAGTGGCACTACGCACAGGATGAAAAAGTGCCAATTTTGCTCAAAAACTCTGTTTTTCGCCTAGTTTTCTTCTAGTTTGACTTTTTTCTCTATTATGGTCAAATTCATGAGCTGACATGATGTAAATTGATGTACCATGATGTAAAAATGATACAAATTGACTTGATAAGGTAGATACATCAGTTGTAGGTGGTTTGGAGTTGAATGAATCAATTTCCTAGGTTTTAGAGGCAAGCTGTTTCACTACCTAATTTTGTGTTCCTAGTTTAGATATGGTTGAAACCACCCCTCTTCTCATGGATTCAACCCCTGATGGATAACATAGGTGTTTTGGAGGTCTATATCATGTGTTTTTCAGTAATTTTCAAAGGTTGGACTCTTGTGAAAGCTTTGAGCATCATTGTACATTCATCTCTGCAGTTTGGCAAGGAAATAGACTAGGGTTTGCAGCATTTTGTAGAATTCTTGTGGCAAGGTGATTTAGTATTGTTTCTCCTTCTATGATTCAAGTTATAATATGTTTATATGTTCCATTATCTCTCTCTTTTAAACTTAACTAAATGAATCAAGTATAAAGGTGGAAATCATTGATGTTGCAGTGTTCCACCTTAGGGTTTGTTTAGCTTTTCATGTTTTTTACTGTTTGAAGAGGATCCCTGATACTTTCACGCTCTCTCCAACTCCTCACCAGTCTTAAGACTTTTCATTTCACTTATTTCAAAGTACTAAAGCATTTGCCTACCTTGCCCCACATAAATCTCTGCAAGACTAAGTTCATTCCTAGACCCAAAACTGCCTTTCATTTTTGATCCAACAAACCAACATAAAACTCAATCAAACTCCTATGAGCATATACCTAGCCTAAATTTAGTCTTTATATCAGTCATCTCAAGCCTCATTTGTTATATTTTCTTGAGATTGACAAGGAGAGAGCCCTATCCCAACCTAGTAGGGCTAGCTACCAGGTTAAATGTGGTTTGATGTTACCTTAGACCTGCCTTTCTCAACTTGTGGTAGATTTAGGCACTAACACTAGGAGGAAGGAAAAATGACTACAAGAGAATGGTGTCTCTCTAAGAGACCAATTTTTTTCATAAGAGGATGATCAACAACAAAGAGGAAATATGTTGATGCAAAATCAGATCCAAACACTTGAAAAACTTTCAGACACTATTGTCTCCATCACATCCATACCTCATAATAAACCATTCACCTCATTTTACTTCATATTTTCCATTTACATTCACATACATTTTCCATCTCTTTTTATCCATTCATAACCCACAAATAAAAGAAATAGGCTCATTCGCATGCTTATTTCCCATTGCCATTTCTGCTCTCCATTGCCATCTTCCACTTTCATCTTCTCTTTTCTGTCATTTTCATTTCGCAAATAAGCCCTGCTTCAATGCAAATTATTGAGTCCATAGTCCTTTGAGTCTAAGTTCCTTATAAAGACACCTTGAGGCTCACATGCCTTAATGGAAAGTTATGCTGACAAACAATGGGAATACATTAATGTCCCTTGTTCATCAGATCTTCTAGGTGACTCGACATCATCAAAACCATTCGTACCTAGCAAGATGTGTTCGGGCATCTTGACTCTCATTGTCATCAATGGTGAGAGTTATCGTATTGACTAGTGGCATCCATTAATGGCCACTAAGTCAAAAATTTCCTGCTATGTTTGACATCAGAACATCTTTTCACATAGTAGGAATTGTGCCAATGAGTTTTGAAGACATGAAGACTATTATTTTCAACATTTTGGAGCAAATTCAACAAGTTTTAGTAGAAGCAATAAAAAGTCATCTTAACTCTTTATCCATGACTCTTCTTATTCAACCACTTGAAAAAGAATATGATCAGAATGTTTCAGCCACCACACATACAACTCATCCATTCCAAAGGGTAAGTTAAGGTACGTCATTTTCTAACATTTGATCATAGAATTCCATAAAAAGCTAGAATGATAATTGTTGGAAAATTATTTCTCTTCCTCATTTCATAAAATTGCAAATACCATCAGTTGGGGGAGAGGGGGGAATACATTCATATTCATATATTTCCATGTCCATGTCATATTCAGGAGCCCACATACTTCCAAAATATATTAACTATTACATTGTTATTATGAGAATACAATGGCTTTTCAAAAAGTGCTTAAAGGATAAATTGGATACAAACACAATCATGGTTGTCACACAAGAACCAACCATCATGCAATCCAATAAAGATATAATTTGCAACAATAATCAACATATCATTATGCAAAGTTCAAATATCATAATAGAATGAAACAACAAAATATGGTTGTTACACAAGAACCAACCATGTTGCAATTCAAGAAAAACATTTTGCGAAAGTATGAAGTTATCAAATGATATCATGCAAAGTTAAGCCAAAGCTCAAAGGTCAAAAGAATTAATGTAATATATATTGCATGAGGACATGCAATAGCTTCAGTTGGAGGGTATGTTGGGTTTTGAAAATATCATTCATTTCTATTACACTTTCACTATTATGTCCATTATATCACCTTCATTTCACCTCCGTTTCACTAACATGTCACCACATTCATCCCACTTTCATTATCATTGGGCCACATTTATGTTTTTCCAAAGTTTATTAATTCTTAGCCTTTTAAAGTAAATACGTGGTTAAAAATTAGAAAATAATGTGCATATTCTTATACCTAACAAGTGGGTCGAAATTGTTGACTTGTTTAGGTCAAAAGGAGGCTTCTAGAAGACCTTTATGTCGCACCTTAAGGCCAAATTCGAATTTGAGCAGAGAGAATTATGGGATCATGAGGATATGTGTCACATCTACTAATTGCATTGAAACTCTAAGAGGACGTGTCTTATTAGTTCCTATTTTGATTAGGACTCTAGAGGTAGAGGGAAAGATTCATGGACTCTCATTAATGAGATGGCTTCTCATCTTTTTGTATAAATAGGAGATCTCTCTCTTTCATTTGGTAGCTTAGATTTTTAGTTCTTGAGCTTGTAGCTTTTTGGTAATTCTTTATATTGGAGCTTGTAGTTTTTCTTTGATGGCTTTGGAAAGTTTTGGAGAGCTTTGTTGTACTTTGTAATTTTGAAGAATTTGAATAAAGCTTTGATGTTCTCAACATGGAAGGAGATGTGAAGTAGATGTCATGGAGCATATTAGAATGTAAGATAAAGTAGATTTTCTTTTGTAGTTTTGCTTTGATTTCATTCAAGTATGTCATTTGATTGCTTTCAAGTTTGATAGTTTAGATTTTCCATTCATGCAGTTTTAATTCATGAAAATGTGTTCATCCGGTTGATTGTAGATTATTTTTCTTTAGATGTTTCTTGTATTTTCTTATTATATTAGTCTCTCATGCTATATGATGATATTTCTGGAGCCTTTAGCTTAACACCGTTTTAGAAGTTAGTTGGCAAAATATTGTGATTATAGGTGAGATGATTGGCTTTGCTTTTCATTAGTGTGCAGTTACATAGTTTAGATGTCAGTTATTTCATGCTATATGATGATATTTCCAATGCCTTTATCTTAACCACGTTTTAGAAGTTAATTGGCGAAATATTGTGATTATAGATGAAGTAATTGGCTTTGCTTTTTGCTTAGTAGGATACTGTTACCTGGAATAGTGTCCACTCGGATGCTGCTATTCCCACTAAGACTAGTAGCTATCATAGAAACAAACAAGTAAAGTCTACTTTCGTTTTCCTTTATGAAAATAGACAAGAGGGGGACCAAGGAGATCAACCTTAGTCTTGCGCTTGATTTCCTCTCCTTCTTGATAGAGATTTTCCACTTCTTCTTCACTTGCCCAACTTCAAAGAGCACCTGTGGAATCACAGCAACATACTACTATCGAAGAACAAAGATCTATATTCATAAATAACATAGGACCAGATGTGTTAACCATACAAATGCATATATAAACAAGTACATAAGAATATGGAGGAAAACTTGAATAGATTTATTAAGATGAAAAGTAGCAAGAGGATTACAACCATATGTTCTGACCCAGCATCATCCTCCAGCTAGAAAGCCCTTCTTCACCTCAAGTAAAGATTGGATCACCCAACACTATGAATGTACACCAGAAAACTAACAACACTTCTATATAAGATACAAAATTCCAGCCTTTGGATCTCTGTGATGAGGGATCCATATATAGATGATTATAGGGAGGTGAGTCATCTTCCGGGGTCTTGATTACTGTCCTCTCTCTGATATCTCCTGCTTCCACTTGGAGAATGATGATCTCTTACTCATCCCTGGTCGAAAATAGAGAGGCAAGTGTCAGAGGAGAAGCTTCTGGAAGATCTTCCACCTCGCATTTTGTCCCTGCCATTTGTCCATTCCCGACCATCGCACCCTACAGAGGAGCAATTCAGTATGCATCACACCTTGTACACTGGGAAGGTGATATGCAATGCACTCTCTGCATTGGGTTTTCAGTATGGTCCAGTTTTGACCATTTATGAGCAGTTTTTAGTGGAGAACTTCTTGGAGATGATGTAATGAGCTGACCTTGTTCCTTTAGGCAGTGAAGCAACACTTTTAGGGACTTAGGAGCCCTCAATTTATGGACATTTATTATTGGGGTTGAAGTGCCCAAAAATGTCTATAACAGATACTCATTACATAAGTGCATGTCTCATTGAGTCTTTTTAGTTCCTTAAGAACGAAATTGGTGATATGTGAAGTTATGAATGGGATATGTTTATTGTTTAAGGTAGTTTAGATGTTAGTTCTTTCATGCTATATGATGATATTTCTGGAGCCTTTAGCTTCACCGAGTTTTAGAAGTTAATTGGTGAAATATTGTGATTATAGATGAAGTAATTGGCTTTGTTTTTTGCTTAGTAGGATACTCTTTACATAAGTTCATGTCTCATTGAGTCTTTTTAGTTCCTTGAGAACGAAATTGGTGATATGTGAAGTTATGAATTTGACTTTATTTGTTTTTTGTTTTACTTTTGCCTTTTGTTTAAATTGCAGCAGTTTTATTTCTCTTGCTTTCTTTTCTTAGATATTTTACCGGCTTAGATTAATCTAACTGTTCAAAGTTTTGATTTTTTTCATTTTCTTTTTTCTTTAGAAATTAGATTCTAACATAAGAAGCAAAACCCCCAAAAACAACATAAACTATATAAATCAATGAAGTAAGAAAAAATGTTAACTAAGCACATATGGTGCACCACACTTCATCAGTTTATGATACTTAGATTGATAATTTATGTAGAGTAATTTAGGACACTAAATTGACTAGACACCAGTGAGAGAGAATGGGGAAACCTACTCCTAGGGGTGAAATTTCTTTACAACCTCAAGTGAATTTTGAGTAATTTGACAAGTGGGGCATGGATTTCATTGGGCCCATTGATCCTCCATCAGGATAGAAAAGGTACATCATTGTGTGCACTGAATACTTAACAAGGTGGGTTGAAACCAAAGTTGTCAAGGTAGCCATATAAGATAAAGTGGTTGAGTTCTTGAGGGAGAATGTGTTTTACAAGTTTAGATAGCCTAGAGATCGAGTCACTGATCATGGCACTCAATTTACCTCACACATGATTGAGAATATTTTAAGCCAGCATAAGATCAAGCACAGGAAGTCCACTCCTTACCACCCTTAGGCCAATGGACAAGTAAAAGTTACCAACAGAGCATTGGAAAGCATTCTGGCAAATGTGGTGAGCAGTAGCAAGAAGGATTGGGTTGACAGACTAGTGGAGGCCACTTGGGCCTACAATACAACTTGGAAGACAACCACTGGCTTCAACCCTTATGATTTTGTTTATGGGAAGAAGGCTCCACTCTCCATTGAATATGGTTAAAACACTTTAAGAATGGCAACACAATTGGATTTGGATGTTACAAGGGCACAAAAAGAGAGGCATATCCATCTCAATGGATTAGATGAATTTATGATGTAGGCCTTCTTGGACATAGAGTTGACTCAAGTACAAGAAAAGGTCTGGCATGAAAAAAATATCAGAGAAGGTGATTGGGCTCTGCTGTATGACTCTAGGTTCAAGGATTTCAAAGGCAAATTGATGACCAGATGACTGGGACCATATGTGATAGAAAAGTGTCATGACAATGAGGTTGTTTAGATAAGAACCAGTGATGGAGAAGGTATCCCCTTGCTTGTCAATGGGTATATATTGAGAGCCTACAAAAATCTTGTTCCGAAGGAGGAGTTCGTTAGTATTATTAGTAAGGAAATAACGGTGATTAAAGGAGTCCCAACTACCACCTTACCAAATTCTTGAAGATTGTTGAATCTTTGAAAAAAAACAATAAGAGGCTTAGGTGAAAACTTCCATGAGGCACCTGAGGCCCACTTTTGAGTTGAAAACCTCCTTGAGGCAGCCCAAGACTGAAAAAGGAAAAAATAAAAATAAAAGACCCCTGGGTGAAAACCTCCTTTGAGGCACCTAGGGCAGGCAACCAGGATGAAAACCTCCTTTGAGGAAACCTAGTTTTCTTTCAAAAAAAAAAAAAAACACAAAAATAATGGCAGGGACCTCAAACCTGCCGACTTATAACAGTTTTGGTTATTGCAAGTTTTCAAGAAAATAATGGACACCAAGTTCATAGGGAAGCAAGCCATGCAAAACCCCATTTTTCCTTCATTAATTTCATCTCGTCCATGACCATCATGTTTCATTCATCCATACTCATCTCCAGCCATCAAAAATCCAATTTTCAGGCAATTTTGTGACTTCTACAGGGTTTCCTGTAGTACTATAGGAAGTCCTGAAAATCTACAAGAACAAAATTCTGATTGAAAAATCATGATGCAGACCTGTTTTGGGTTGAAAAAGAAGGCCATTGACTTCACCACATCTCAATTAACACCATTTCATGACCATGTCACCCTCGGTGTCCATAAAGAAATCCAGTTAGAAGAAGAAGAAAATATAAAATAGATATATATAAAAAAAAAAAAAAACAAAAATTAAAGAGAGGAAACAAAGAAATATCAAAGGGGCATACGAATAGTAGCCTACCTCACCTACCACTCCATCTCCTTATTTCCACCCATTGAACTCCTACTTCAACATCTATTCACCCTCCAAGAAAAAGAAAAACCAAAAAAATTCAAAAAGAGGCAGCTACAGGATTTCTAGTAGTACTACAGGAAACCTTGTAGCATCCTACATTGAAACAACAATAGTCTTGAGGATCATCCTTCATCACTCATGCATTGGAAGAGTAGAACCACACATGCAGACACTATGACACCTCTCCAAAGCTTAGCAACAATAGAAGAGACTAGCACCTGCACATCACAACAAGGAGACAACCTATCAACAGAATACAATCAACAAAACGAGAGCAGAAGAGAAGATGTACCTGAACTAGAAACATCACAACGAAGCCAACCTTCAGCATGCATCAACAAAGGAAAGGAAGCCACATGTATGTCACCTCATCCACACTCTCTCCTAAGTATGAATATGATTAAAACTATAAGAAGATGAAAAAGTTGGTTTTATAAGTTGAAGGTGGCCAATTAACTTGGCCACCCTCAACTTGATAACAAAAAGTTAAAGTGTTAGTGAGCTGAAAACATGGCAAGGTCACATCAAAGGAAATAAATTAGAAAGGTGATGAAGTTACATTGTACACGAGTAGGTGATGATTACGAGAAAGGGATGCATGATAACTAATAGTGGGACAATGGTCCAAAAGGATAAATTACATACCCAACCAATCAACACATCGCTCAATGAAATCGACCATAAATAGAAATGTTCCCTAACTTTTATGAAAGAAATCGTTCACTTCGAGATTTTGGGAGCTAGGACCGCCTGGAGGAGCCATTGAAGGAGAAATCTAGTCTCGGCCATCCTACAATCAGCACCTATATGAAACAATAGAAAACTATATGAAATAGTTGTTAAAGCTAGCCTTGGCCATCCTCCAATGAGCACCTATAGGAAATAGAGGAAAACTAGAGGAAATAGTGAGAGTTGGAAAAAATTCTACAACGAGGGTTCCTAGCGCCTAGCTATTCAATAATTCTCCACAACCAAGGCATTGCAGTGAAAGGTATGTTCCCATATCCTCTATTCTTTTATTTGTAAAGAGGAAAGGAAAATAAATTATCATTTCTTTCTAGTAATTATAGTGTACATAGAGATAGATAGAATTATGTGGAATATTGTGTAGAGTAAAGGGATAATTGTAGTCATCACCCTCCTAAACTATAAACCCTTAGTCACTTAGTAAAGCTCTTAAGATAGCCACCAAAATTCATACAATCAGATTTAATGGGAGAGAAGATGATGGGGGGTTTCAAGAGAAGGGAAACCGCGAGAACAACTAGAATACATCTACATCCTCTCGTGGTAGATATCTTTAGAAGACATCAAAGTTTAGGATTATTTGTTATAGGACAAAATGACCTCCTCATCAACTCAGAGGTGAAATACAGCATGACTGAAGAAAATACCACAATTGCAGGCTTGAATCCACACTAACGTTGGTTTTGCACTGCTAACTTGCTTTATAAAGCTTGTTACCAAGCATAGAGGAGAATTAGTCACCCTGCTAACTCAAGTTGTTAGACCAGGGGGAGCGTTAGTAAAACTAAGAGATGTTCAGTGGGTCAATCCAACGGATCTACTCACAAATATCTAGATATTTATCCCTAAATTTCTTAAGAAAAGTGGGGAAAGTCCCAAAAATCAAACTATTTGGGAAATTCCAATTTGAAAAAGAAGGCAAAAGGGAAAGAGTTGGAATAAGAGGCAGGTTCATGGATTTTTCCCTAATAAACTCTAGGAGGAGCTTGGCATCCCTAATTCGATTTTCAGATAAGCAACGAGAGGGTCATTGTGAAAGGGGTCGGAGCATTTGAAAGGATAGCCCACTGAGCTGTTGTGAACTGTCATACACTTCAAGAAGTGAGTTGAAAGAGAGAGAGAGAGAGAGAGAGAGAGAGAGAGAGAGAGAGAGAGAGGAAGAAGGGGCAAGAGAAGGCTAACACAATGGATGGTTGTAATCACTCTTCCATTATAAATACATAACTGTAGTTGTGTTCCCTACTCCATAGTGTCAGTAACATTGTTCATTGAGTTGTTCATTTCGATACTTGTTGAGTTTAGTAGTTTAAGTTGTATACAAGTATATGCTCATTGTGCATTCTTATATTAGTTTTCAATATTGTATGCTATGATTGTGTTTTCCTTTCCTTTGTGCAGGAATTGTCTTGGAGCTGGATTTGAAGGAGTTCTTCTTAGCTCCATAGCGATCTCCAAAAAATTATAGAAGGATACTTGAGGTAATCCTCTTTCCATACTTTGTCAACTTATATTTGATAGATGAACATGTGTATAACTTGGTAGCTTCTACAGATAATCTTACAGTCTGTCGAAGGTCCCAAGAAAGCCTTTGAGGGTAGTTTTCATTCTCCATACACTGTGCATTTTACCACATAGCAGAATTGGCGAATCTGTTGGTGACTATACATCTAGTTCTCGGTTTACCCAGACTCCTCTCAGTTCCTCTCTTTTTTCTAAGAGCTCCCTACTTCTACAAATCCTTTTCTGATCCACCAACTATCTTGTTACATCCTACTAATTTGCATTCTCCTTAGGAACTGATCCTAAAGTCCCTCTGTTTGAGAAATTTCCCTCACTAACGCAGGTTACCAGGCTAAACAGAGCTTTATAAAGCACTGTGCCTGTGTACAAGGAGCGTTAGTGGACCAACTAACTCTCTATTTACACTGAAACAGAGCGTTAGTCTCCCATTTCCATGATTTCTAGTAGTGAATATGGACCAAAAGTGGGGGAAAATTTTCTCATGGGCTGAAGTAAGATCTGCAACTATATTATGTTAGCAAATTTGGTGTCCTTAAAATTTATTTTTAGGAAAAAGTTTTAGTTTTTCTCTCTTAAAATACATTTTTTTTGAAAGAAAGACTAATAAATTGTATTCATCTTTCTGTTGAAATAGTAGTAAACTGCTTCATTTTGGTTTTCATTAGTTGTTAGGAAATATTGGAAAAAGAATCTTTTGGTTATGATAGTGTTGAAAGGTTATAGATGCACATACGAATCTATGAATATGTAGAATAAGACTTGTTTGCATAAAAAAATGAAATATTTTTTCAGACCATTGTTCTGCATGATTTATTGGGTGAAGAGTCTCACCATATTCATATGTCAACACCCCTACTGAAGACAATAATCAAGTACACTTAAAATTTACATTAAAATCAATTAGTTACTCTTTTGAGCAAACCAACATTAGCTAGGCTAGGATCTTGGGATAAGCATGTGAGTGAACTGCCCAAGGTTGAAAACCAAAACTAGTGTCGTTAACAAGAAAAAAAATCCCTCTACACTCATATTACCGAGACCACTCCACTAACAACAGAACATAATACGAGACAACATTGGACTGTAATTGAAGGTAGCTCGCCTTCCCTTACAAATCCTTTGGGCATTCTGTGTACTTGGGGTCCCTTCGGGGATTTCATAACTGAGTCGAAGACTCAGGTATCCTACCCACACAGCATGCTGTCTACGACTATGTCCCCCCTGGTAATTTTTGTGTTTTGAGGCATCTTTAGTGGTCAAACTTCTAGGTACTTACACAAGGTGACTAGGACGAGCTGTCCTAGTACCTAACACGGATATATCTACTCTGTCTTTAGGCTTTGGGATGGTGATCGTCTTCACGAGAGTACTTGGCCCCTCAATATGAGGTTCGAGTGAAGCTCTAGAGTAACCGTAACCGTACATTTGGCCATCCCTCTCTGTTATTCATTGAGATACTAGGTTTCATCTCTAGTGATCAATGCTTATCAGACGAGGTACTTTCCCCCTGTTTGTTGATTGATATATTTAGTGTATTTTTAGTTTTAGGTACTTGAGTGCTATCATTTTTTAGACTTTAAAGAATATCACATTAAATTTTATTTGATAAAACTTAATGGTCATCGTGGCTACATCTAGCCCTCCTTATCACTCCAGACGATTGTTAGGACTGCTCCACTCATTGTGGAAGATCCGTCGAGTTACACTGAATTATATTCCTCATCTTCGACGAATTAGCCTCCTAAATCTCACACGAGATCTGTGTGGATGACCGACGATTCAAGTTTGCTGGAGAATTTCTTCGCAGAAGGATTTCTCCCTCACTTTAACACTCTACTCACAAATCCGTCAGACCCTATCGTGGTTCCCATGGTATCTATACTTCCTTCTTCAGTAGGTGGAACTTTCCCATCTATCCAGTTGACAGATCAGAAATTGTGGAATTTTAGAGACACTCATGGTCCTCTACCACTACCCCAGTCGACAGTCATCATAACACCAGTAATGTGGAATCACGCTATCCCATTTGTCCCTCTATAAGTGGAACCCAGCAAATGCCAGGTTCCACTCCTATGGTGCCACAATGCATACCTTCAACAAGTTCCACATACAACGCTCCATATAACACTCAATGTGGCACTATGGGCACGGTTCCCGTTTACCAGCAATATGGTCGGCCACCAATGTATAGTTCCAACCCCCAGATTCAGATATCTTGGGGGATTCCCAATATGCACATGCCGGTAGGGAATGTCACAGTTCCCCCTCCATTCTCAAGCATGCATGGATAGTTGCTAATTGACATGAGTGTTCCCTCCGTCAATCAAAGCCAAATGGTTAGCTCTGCGTTAGTCGGGAATCCACAAGGGGTTCCCAACCAATCCATGGGGGAACCCTACTCACAAAATCAAATGAGTCAAGGGGGCACTGCTTATACTGGGGGAAATTTCATACCCCAGTATCAAAATCCTCATGGAAATCCACTCTACAACACCATACTGTAAAGAAACTGCTACACCACGCAACCCATGTACACTATGGGTAACCAAATGATGGGAGGAGCACAGAGCTCCTCAAGTCATCCGTCATCATCATGGTCCGAGTCAGGGGCACCCAACTCTCTACCTTTTTTGGCAACGTTGGATATTCTCGACTTATACAAACTGACAAACGACCCCATCTATCACAACTTACAATGGCCGCCAATCCCGCATAAAATACCAACGAACATTCCCAAGTTCGATTTCAAGCAAGGGGAGGATCTAGGCACCCATATCACCACCTACCACCTTTGGAGTGTTTCTAACTCCATGGTGGATGATAGTGTCTGGTTACGTCTTTTTCCCTGCACCCTTACTGGCAATGCAGCAAAGTGGTATATTGAGTTACCACACACATCAGTAAATACCTTCAATAAATTAGTGATGAAATTCCTGAAGCACTTCTAGCTACCTATCCGCTATGAGGCTGGGATAGAGCTCCTCACTTCATTTCGTCAGGATACTTCCACCCACATCTCTGATCATATTAATTAATGGAGACGTAGGCAGAGGTTAGTCAAAGCTCCCCTCCTAGACTTTCTGTTAACAGACTGGTTCTATAGGTCGTTACTTCTGCAAATCGCTAGAGATGTCACTCTAGGTGGTGCAGTAATAGAAGACCAATCCATACATCGTGCCCAACACTTATATTTGATATATTCATAGTTTGGCACTCTCTAAGACATAATCCCAAATGCCCCTGGAAACCCCAATGCTTCCGCTACCACCAAATCGACTCCTCTTCCTACCACTACAATAAACTCTGTGCAGTCTACACAAAATCCCAATGGCAAGAAAAAGAATAATAAGAAAAAGACCGCTCCTTCTGAGGAGTAGTCAATAAAGGAGCCCAACCCAAAACAGAAGGCCTCTGCGCCTAATGTTGATGAAAAGGATACACCTGCCAAATTTCCTTGCAAACTTTGTGCTGAAGACCACATAACCTGGCATTGTCTGCATCTTTAGGAATGCACAGATTACCTTCCTAGAAAGGATACTGGTAGGACCACTGGTGTCCTGTATAATCCTTTTCCCTCTCAACAACAACAAAATATTATTGCAAACCAACAGCAACCCACGCCAGGGGGCAACGATGGTTCGTAACATCCTTCAGCTGGTGAAGGATCTTCTACCATTTTCACATTTGAAATGGTAGAACTTGCCACAAGAGCCAAATCTTATGGAGCTCCTGTCGCTCCTGCAGTAGAACCATCCTTAGGTCAAAACCCATCGCCACCCAATGATTTGCATGTCGAAAGGCTAGTTGAGGACTTTGTAATTTGACCCCCAAAAGGGGCACTTCGAAGCACAACATACAATACATCTACACATGTCGCCCAACACCACAACATCGTAGAGGATTCAGCACAAGCGTTGTCGGCTATGTTGGTGCTCGAAGTATTACAAACATGCCCCACCCAATGGAAAGCTCTATTTTCAGCTATTGGAGGTCTTGACCCTACGGATTCCATGCTTGCTATTTTCAACATGGACAAGTGTAAACCTCTCCTTTCCCACTAGCTTGCATTTCAGGTGCATATCACGTCGAAAGGTAAAGGTATACATAGAACTATCATCGACAAAGGTGC
This sequence comes from Pinus taeda, assembly GCA_000404065.3. Lineage (NCBI taxonomy): Eukaryota > Viridiplantae > Streptophyta > Pinopsida > Pinales > Pinaceae > Pinus > Pinus taeda. The sequence continues at coordinate 93,837 of APFE031560564.1, read as the reverse complement.
TTCTACTTACGTCATGTCGGCTTCATGTTGGCTTGCCCTGGGTTCCCCAACCCTATCCCCACTGTCGAACTCCCTTAAAGATTTCGACAAACACCATTTATCCCAAAATGATACCTAGCCAGTTTTCCCATCACTTTACTGGGGAAAAACGTAACGGTGGACATAGAAGTTGTAGACAGAAAACTCGACTATAATCTCTTATTGGGTTGCAGTTGGACATATGCCATGACGGCCATCGTATCTACTATCCTTTGCATCATCCAATTTCCATTGGATGGAAAGGTTATTATAGTATATTAGTTGTCTTTCTTCACCCCTGATTATTCACCATTACCAAGTTTCTCCATACCCCTAGTAGGAGGTGGAACTGATAGTTACGTCAGTGTAGGTACCGGTGTACTGAAGGTTTCTTCCCTCATGGGTTTTTTCCCTCTTTAGCCACCGCAGGTTTCACAGATTGTCAATATGCTTTCATCTATTCCTCATGAAATGACCAATCCATGGATCCTACCAACTCCTTCAGACATTGACACATACGGAGAGAAAATGTCACTTTCACCAGCTAAATCGGCCTACCAAGACATTCAATTTGGGTCTGAATCTCCAGTCACTTTGGTTTCAGCCAATGGTACCATTTCTCCTCCCATAACCACTCTTTCTTTTGATCCAGTCAATCAAGTCCTACCGATGGACGAAGCTATTAGAGAGATCACGAGGTTAGAAGAGCGACCTTGGGAGGATTTGCACCATCATGTTTTGATATCTAATTCGGACATGATGGCTCTTCAAATCCTATCACCTGACGCACATGAAATTGTTTCCTCACCATATACGACTATCCAAATTTTGGACTCAGAAGGAAATAGAGGCAGTATTTCACAAACATTGCTCCCCGATATTTCTGTCATGATAGGCATCGTGGAAAACACACAGAGTGGAGCCAATCACAATCCTGAGGAAACTGTGTGCTTCACCTACCCATTTAGGGACTTCCGCAATTTTTTTCCTTGGTCTTATGAAGAAATGCATGGCATAGACCCTTCTAATGTCAAGCATGATATCGAGAAAGATTGAGGGTTCTTTTTATGGTATTTTTCTTACTCGTTAATCCGAAAAACCTCGAGTCTCCTTCATTGGGCTCGTTAAACTACTACAACAAAGATAATAGAGCACTTTAGGGATATTTTATTGCTCTTTAAAAAATATAAACATCTCTGAGTTTTCATCATTGCGCTCATTAAACCTTTATGACATTGGTTAGAGCACTTTTAGGGATATTTTATTGCTCTTTAAAAAATATAAACATCTTCGAGTTTTTGTCATTAAGCTCATTAAATCCATACAACAATTCTCTGAGCAACTATTTTTTGATCTTTTTTCCAACTCATAAACTAAAAAATACCAAAGGAGCATTCCTTTTAGGCACTTATTTCTCGCTCTTTAAACTGAAAAAATCTTGAGCTATGTCTTTCGGCTCGTTAAACTCAATAAAGATGACCCGAGCATTATTTTAGGTATTTTTCTTGCTCGTTAAAACTGAAAAATCCTGAGCTTTTGTTATTGGGCTCATTAAAAATAGACGGCAGCAGCAAGAGTACTTTCTTTTTTGGGACCGTTTCTTGCACTTAAATCGAAAAATCCCCAAGTTTTCCCCTCCCTCGAGCTCGTAAAACTCTGAACAAGGGATGAGCTGTTCTTTTCCCTCTTTTTCTCTCTCATTAAACTGAAAAAGATACCCTGAGTTTTCTTAATCTAACTCATTAAAAATTTTGATCAAGGTATTGAGACCATCACCATTATCGGTGGCCTTCCTTGCATCTGTTAACGATCTCCATTATTCACTGGTAATTAGATGATTTTCATGCATGTTTGACATCAACACATCTTATCACATGTACCGATCTATGGTATTTGGTGAAGAAGAAATCAAGACCTTGGGTAGAGGCTTGTGTCATTCAACCTTGTTTCCTCTCCCAAGCTACGGATATTGTTCTTTGGAGACAACTATTTCAGGATGATCTATTATGACACTGGATCCGCTCTATGTTAATCAGTGGCTAGCATTGTTATATCTCAGAAGAGAAAATTAATCTGACATAGCTACTGAGCATGGGAATGCCCAACTCAAGACATGATTTTAGCAGTTTATATATAATATGTATGTTGTTGTATCAGGTTTTCCCTTGCCACCCAAAGCTTCTCTCTCTAAAAATTTTGACAGGAAAAATTACAGTTTTAGTAAATTATTTTGGCCATCGTCTCTACCTCTGATCTCACACTTTAGTGGGCATTGTTATAGGACAAAATGACCTCCTCATCAACTTAGAGGTGAAAGACAGCATGACTGAAGCAAATACCACAATTGTAGGCCTTGAATCTAGACTAACGTTGGTTTTGCACTGCTAACCTGCTTTATAAAGCTTGTTACCAAGCATAAAGGAGCGTTAGTCACCCTGCTAACTCAAGTTCTTAGACCAGGGGGAGCGTTAGTGAAACTAAAAGATGTTCAGTGGGTCAAGACAACGAATCTACTCACAAATATCTAGATATTTCTCCCTAAATTTTCTCAAGAAAAGCAGGGAAAGTCCCAAAAATCAAACTATTTGGGGAAATTCCAATCTAAAAAAAAAGGCAAAAAGGAAAGAGCTAGAATAAGAGGCAGGTTCATGGATTTTTCCCTAATAAAATCTAGGAGGAGCTTGGCAACCCTAATTCGATTGTTACATAAGCAGCGAGAGGGCCATTGTGAAAGGGGTCAGAGCATTTGAAAGGATAGCCCACTGAGCTGTTGTGAACTGTCATACACTTGAAGAAGTGAGCTAAAAGAGAGAGAGAGAGAGAGGAAGAAGGGGAAAGGGAAGGCTGATACAATGGATGGTTGTAATCACTCTTCCATTATAAATACATAATTTCAGTTGTGTTCCCTACTCCATAGTGTCGGTAACATTGTTCATTGAGTTGTTCATTTCGATACTTGTCGAGTTGAGCAGTTTAAGTTGTATACAAGTATATGTTCATTGTGCATTCTTATATTAGTTTTCAATATTATATGTTGTGATTGTGTTTGCCTTTCCTTTGTGCAAGAATTGTCTTGGAGCCGGATTTGAAGGAGTTCTTCTTGGCTGCATAGCAATCTCCAAACAAATCTAGAAGGAGACTTGAGGTAATCCTCTTTCCATACTTTGTCAATTTATATTTGACAGATGAACATGTGTATAACTTGGTAGCTTCTGCAAACAATCTTACAATCTGTCGAAGGTACCGGCAAGGCCTTTGAGGGTATTTTTCATTCTCCATGCACCGTGCATTTTACCCCATAGCATCCTTTGAGTTACATAGAGGATATGATGATGATGCAGCTAGGGAATTTTCAATTTAACTCATATCTAAAGCTAGAGTCAGTGCCATTGTTATAGTGAGAGGATTGTGAGTTACAATTAGGCCTGAAAGCATTAGAAAAATCACTACACTTCCTCTTGGTCTACAATGGAGAAAAGAGCATAAAGCTAGAAAAACTTACGCCAAGAATAGATTTTTCTTGGAAGATGAGGAACCAATTGAGGAAAAAAATGGGATTAGAAGGGAGAGAATTCCATATCCTTGGAATGAAGTAAGCTATCTCATTCTCAAGTATATTTCTTGTGAGGGAAGGCTCAGTATAGTCTATGGTTACTAGTTTAGACTCCTCCATGAACTGAGATTTGGAGAAGAGTTACCTCCTCATAGAAGACTTAGTGTGCCCTACTTCTTATTGCAATCAATAATAAACATGATAATCAAAGTACAGGAAGGAAAGCATCACCAATTGGCACATCATGGACTAATCAGGCTCATACTAGAAGATTCCCTAAGCCAATTAAGAATGCCTATTATATGTTTAACATTTACAGACATGAACAGGGAATATGTAATTCAAGTCGTTAAGTACGAAAGAGACCCAATTTCCAGTGGTGAGGAAGAGTAAGAATAACCAAAAGAAGAAGAAAAAGAAGAACCAGAAGAAGAAGAGGAAGAAGAGCCTAAAGAAGAGAAAGAGGAACATGGAGAAGAAAAAGAATAATGAGAGGAAGAAGAGGGGGAAGAGATAAATGAAATAGAGGAAGAAAAGGACAATAGGGAAGAAGCACGCAAGGATGAATCAAGTCCAGAAATACATAGCAAGGAAGGAGAGGAAACCCTAAGACTATCTCCAGAACCCACAGAGAAGGAAGAAATTGTTGCCTTGACTCCTCTAAGTACACCCAGAAAACAAGGGAGACCTCAAACACCTACCAAGTCTCCTATAATCATTGAAGACTCACCAAGAGAAAAGGAAAATCTAGTCTCCCCAGGAATGAGAGGTGAAGAGGGCACATCAAAACAGGCTTCCCTAAGATCACCAATCACCTATGTTAGGAGACATTCCACCAGGTCAACCTCAACAAAGAAAATTAAAGAACATTTGTAGTGTCCTATCTAGGGGCTAGATCGGTCTAAATTAATTGTCAACCCAGGGTGCGTTTACTTAGACGCGTGTGCCTAAAGTATATAAGCATAAAGGATCTACTCTAAATCTATGACTCCTAAGTTACAGTGCTGAGATTAAGTCTATTGTTAAACTAACTAAGCATTAAATCATGTGCTATTAACAACTAAATGCAATTCCTATCATGCTGTATATGGCTATCTTGAAAGGTTCGGTCCCCTTACAGAGACATCAACATGCAACCCTTGTTCAATATCATTCAGCAATCAAGAATGCTTAAAGAAGACATGTAAAAGCAAATTCATAACCATTATCCATATCAGTGCTTTATATACAACTCTGAGATTAAATCCTTTACGGGATATATTTCATAATCCAAGAGAGGGTTATTCAACACATGTACAGACATCGAGTTAATGCATTCATCACTGCAATCAAGCATATATATAATTCGCATGCGTTTTATCCAATTGAATTGACTGTAAATTAAATCAAGACTACACTATGAATGTAATTCAAATATAAACAGAGTATAAGCATAAGCAAAATGTAAACATAAACGAAATGTATGATCGGTCTACCACATACGCAGGGCCCGTCCGCGTCTTTGGCACACCGATGATTACACCACGATCACGATATTAAACAAGTATGCAATGTATTAGATCGAAAACCAGAGGTTCTGTTCAAAAACGTAACTGTAAACAATAGTATATGTCTGTATGTATGTAACCGATCCCAGGTCTTGGCCTTGTCTTTTTAATTACATAATTGCATCCCTTGAAAAATGGATGCCTATCCATAGCAGCTGTTGCTGCGTTTGGTAAATCAAAACACGGATATATTCCTCATTGTCTTATGCATAAATCAAAAATCAAAATAGGAAACAACTTAAAAGCGAATGGATAAAAACTGAATGTTGTTGCTGCCTTTTGTGCCGACATGCTAGGGTTGACTGAGCGTTGACTGTGCTGATTGGAGGAATGTTTCTAAGGCGGAGTAGGTGTTTGTCCATGTTTGGACATTCCTCTTTTCATCCATGCCTTCCGCTCCTACCTAGCTGCCATGCCACATGTCACATGATAAACCATTTACAGGTTTTTAAGACTTCCTGTAGTGATTTAGGCCTAAAATCCTAGTTTGTCAACACAAAACCTCTAAATCAATTAATATGCATGTCAACAACTATAAACTATTAAATTAATTAAATTCTAAGGCATTTGAGGAATGGATGATGAGAAAAAGGTAGGAAATGGTCATGTTTTGGAATGGGAAAAAGGGCTTAGAATGGTACCAACAACATTTGACCCCCTTTCAAAAAGGGAAAATCCTCCTACAAGAAACAAAGACAGTCCTACAGGAAACTCTGTCAAAACTACAGGAAACACAGAAATAGGAGCAGGAAGGACAACAAAGACAAAGGGAAGGAAAGGAAACAGCAACACAGGTAATGGGGGAGATATATACTCCAAATATAGTAAAGGGAGAAACCCAAGAGTTGTACAAACCTATCCCATAGCCAAATCTTCGCTCCTACTATAGATTCATTGAGGGAGGTAGAGTAATACCACAAAGCAAATTCATCCCTCTATTCTTTGAGCTTAAAAAGGAGAGAGCAAGGACACATCACTGGATGATAATTGCTAAATCAAAAAGTGTAGAGGATGTGGACCATATCGAAGAGAAGTTGCTAGAGATGGGTAGAGAGTTGAGTGAGATAAGGGAAAGGGAAAGAGTGATGAAATCTCAAATAGAGGCTAAGAAAACTTGGCTGAGGAGGCAAGTACAGGAAAAAGGGAGCCAGTTAGCCATTATGGAAAATCTCTCCATGGGGGCACTCCAGTGCAGGATGCCAGCAAAAATCATATTCCTTGTACCTCAAAGAACAATGGCTGTAATTTCAGATAAAGAACCTAGAACATTGAGGGATTACGCCTTTCCAAGACTATAGGAAGTTCACTAAGCTCTGTGACCAAAGCATCCTGGAGGATAAGGCAAAGGTATCTGAATTCTACTTACATAACTTGGCCTTAATAGACTTGAATGTGTGGGACCCCAATCCAAAGCTGGGGGACTTACAACTAATGGCCTTGGCATCATGGATGAGTCATGAGGAGGCCAGGGGTAAGGAAGTAAAAAGAGTATTGGAAAGACAAGAAACATGGCCCCTTTACATCAGAGCAAAAGAAAGCAATTTTATGTCTATCATTAACACCCACAACCTCATCGTCAATGAGCCCTAGCTTGCACCAAGATACCTAGTCACACAAGAGCAAGCAATCACTCATTTTGAGGACACTTTGAGATTTCTAGGGGATGAAAGCGAGAAATCATGCCAAAGGAGATGGGGTACCTAACCCTACAACCTAAAGATTAGAGAGGATCATTCCCCTTAAAGAATGAGGGATGCACTAGAGAGGACCCCACTATGGAAGAAGGCACTACAGAGACTCAAAATCAACTGGATTGGCTTGAAACTTAGTCCACCATTGCTCTTGGGTATGTTAGAAGGGAGAAAGGAAGAAGAAGAAAGAAAGCATTGGGAGGAAATAGAGAAGCATTCAAGATTTTATCCACAATAGGAGGATACAACAACAAAATCTTGGAATGTTAGAGATGCTACCAAAGAAATGACAGACATGGACATAGATTGAGTTGCTCAGAGGATGAGAAACACTTTTAGTAGGTGGGTGATGATGAGCCTCATCAATGGGTAAATTATATGGACCTTAATGCCACTCTCCATCTTATTAAAATAAACTTTTCTCATATTTCTTTACATGTTTTCTTATATTTTTCTTAGTGAGAAGGGTAAAGATGAGATGTCATGTCTTGTGGTCTAATGTGCATTAATTGTAGGTTTTGGAGCAAATTATGGCTAATTAAAGTGCAGGAACTTGAAGTAGACAAGAAAGAGGGATTTTAGGAGATTGGATCTCCCTCCTTAACTCCTCACTCACTCAAACACTAGATCTCATCAACTCAGAGTTACAAGCAGTCGTGCCATTATGGTCATTGGCAACCAAGCTAGTAATAATTGAAGACCAGTTGATCTTTATTTGGGAGCTAAGCCTCCCTAAATTTAAGGAAGTTGTTGGTAGCTTCAGCTGTATAAATAAGAAGGCCTCAAGCCTCATTAGGGTTCGACTTTTTTTGTTGTATCCAAGAGGAAATTTCGAGCTAAGACGTTATGAGTGATGACTCTTATGTATTTTGACATTTTAATGAAAATGAGAAGCATTTCCTTGATCCGGTGCTGATTTGACTCAGAGGGATAAATCTCTTGGGTTAGGGCCTAACCCTAGCAATAAAGGTTCCTCTTTTTGTGCATGTATGCTTAGATTACATTCATAGCTAGCTGTTGAAGTGATTTTGGTTTAGTTAATCTGCAAGTATTTTGGTGATTAATTAGTCTGATTCCATTTGTGGATAGTTAAATCAGTGGTATCATAGTGACAGTAAACACTTCAGAAAATCTTGTGATAGTGGCATTCACCTCATCTTTCTTATAGGATCATGACTTGAGGGTTTCATTCACACAGCCCAAAAATAGATTTCTTCTTTGATTACTGCATAATATAAGGTTTCCTATCGAATAGAACACTATATTTGAAGTTCTTAGAAGTATTTGCAATTGTCATTTTGATCTCTTGAGTTTGCTATGGTTTAAAATCACTTCCATTCATGAACTTAGCCATTACATAATCGTAACTTTGTTTTCCTCCATTCAACTCACCTTTTCCATGTATAGATGAATTTGTGAATAAATGAGGAAAAGAGTGTATGTTGTTGCAGGGGCTTCTAATTTGCAGGGATACCTCATCTCATTCGCCTCATCCAAGTATTATCCACCTATGCTTCCAAGGTCCACCAAACCCTAAATTAGAATTCCTATTTTGTAAGCAAATTGGTCATTTCCATTGAGTAAATCCAACCATCTTGAAGCATCTGATTGAGCCTTGGATAGTGTGCACCTCCTTTCCCCATCAGACACGTTTCCCACACTTCATTCCACCTTTCCTACCATCTTCTAAGCTTTCAGCCTATTTCCTGTAGTAAAACAAGGCATCATGTAGTAGGACTAGGACATCCTGTAGTACTACATGAAGCCCTATAGCAGCATATTTTAAGCCTAAATTTAGCAAGAAATGTCACCTGGGCTTAGATTAGGCCACCACTTGGCTTCCACACCCTTGAAACTAGTCCATATATTTTCCTCCATACTTGTCTCCCCTACCAAAGAACAGGTGAAAATTATCATTTGCTTTCATAAAACTAAACATCAAAAAGATCTTTTTTTCTGAAATTTCTAAATTAGCACATGCATGCAGTAGTCATAATACTTTTTAGATAATATTCCATCCTCATCTAGTCTAGATCATTACATGTTATAAACAAGGATAAACTAGGTTTCTTTTGCGAGAAAAATGTGTAGATGTGTAGCTAGATGATTTCAAGTCACTTTATAGCATCTTCCAATTCAGTCTTTCATTCCCTAAAGTAAGCAACATTCCATTTTCGCATTAACGATAATTTTCCCTTTTCCATTTGGCAGTCAGAGTCCTTCTAGTCAATAGAAGACTAGTTTGAAAAATCCTAGTGGTCTATCGCCCCAGTTGAAAAGTGACAAGAGTAGACCATTGTGTCTTCTGTGTATACAACACTGTCACCTTCAATTTTGTATGAACATCAGGTTCATGAAGTAAAGCTAGTAACCCTAAGAGTTGCAACATCTTTGCTACAATACTGGTGCTCATAAACACTTCAAAATTTTCCCATGTTTTTGTTTTTGGTTTGTTGAGCTTACAACATTCCTTTGCACCTCTTGGTGCAATTGCTAGTTTATTCAATTTTTTGATAATGGATAATTTCCTCCCGGATCTATTTATTCTCCTTGTGGCACTCCTTCACATCACCTCAAAAATTTTATGTACCTAATGATGTGTGAAATTACTACGACATACTTTGGAAAATATAAATGCAAAAACACATTACTATTCCAAAATCATCCTATAGTAAAATAGTTACGTAAATCTACATTAAAAAAATTAATTAAATATGTAACAAAATTCTTAACCATAGAGATTCACTCTTACTTTGCCATGGAAATTCTTAACATATAAATAGGCTTTGTTACAATGCCATGGTCTAATACCATGGCTTATCAATACCACATCATGGAAAAACCATAATTCATGTTCATGTGATAGTTTTTTAATTAATCAATTTAGTTAGAAGGATAGAAAGAGCATAACTACTTTGGAGCTAAATTTCAGCGTTTGATCTATATTAAAAATATTCTAAATATTCCATGGAGGTTAAATCTCTACCATTCACCTATTAATTATTGATAATTAAATTTAAATTTTAAAAATCCTATTCCAAAATAAAAATGTCTATCAACATAATGAACTTAAACTAGAGCACACATATAAATTAAAAAAATTTTAAACATGGATAGACATCAATTCAAGAGAAATATCAAAACACTTACTTCAGTTGCTAAAATAAATAAATAAACAAATTGCCAAAATTAACTCAAGATTTGGAGAATATCTATTGACGCATCCCCTGATGATGGACTCACTTGATAGTCTGAAACATTTGATTCACAAAACTCTATAACAGGTTGTTCCTACTCTTCTAAAAATTAACTTAGTTATAATTTTATTTAAAATAATTATTAGTATTAATGATAATAAATAAATTAATATATAAATTAAACATATATACAATTAAAAAAATGCAACAAGATTCATAATCATGAGATTCACAAGAAATTATCATGGATATTCTTAATCTATTTATAGGCTTTATTAAAATACGATGGGCCAATATTATGGCTTGTTAATATCACATGCATAAAAAACTATAGTTTATATCCTATGATATTATTTTATTTTCATATAAGTAATGAATTTAATTAAAAAGCAGAAAAACACACTTATTTTGAAAATAAATCTCAATCTTTAATGTGTATAAATCTCAATATTTAATTTATATATACTATTGAAAATATTGTGAAATAATGCAACATTCAAACAACTATATCAGGTAAATTAAATCATGTTCCTATTCAATTATTCATTTTAAAGTACGGTTTATACAAACTTTAAAAATCAAGGTTTAGAACTCTATATTTTTCACTATTTTAATATCAATTTAGTTTTATTTAAATGTGTTTTTTTTAATATCAATTTAGTTTTCTTTAAATGTGGATTTTGTTTAAGCTTCTCTGTATATAGTTTATTTGGCAATGCATATTATGTTAAGTATTATATATTGTGACACATCATATTTATTAAAAATTTAAATTTATAAATATTTTTAAAATTTAAGATAAAAATGATAATATAAAAAATTTGAAACATAATTTCATTGCTATAGTTTCATTGTTTAATTTAAATATCATTTTTTAGTTTATCTTAAGGATATGGGGTTAACAAAATGCTTCTTACCCAAATCACCTTAAACTTCCTTTTTGAGATCATCATTGTTTTTTTCTTATTGAAATATTTCCAATGAATTCCATCAAATTCTGAGCTCTAAAGCTTGAGCTATAGAAACAAAGTTGTGGTACTTAGTGATTTGAAATGGGGGCTTAAAGGCTTCTTGTCAGCTTACAAGAACCTCTCCCACTCCAAACCTTTTTAATTTCCAAGATCTAGCTTATGATTAACCAATTGCGGAATTAAAATTGCTTGAAATAGGTGTATGCTTGTGTTTTCCTTTAAACTATCTAATGCCTTAAGTTCTGTTGCTTATGATGATGTTTAAATACATGTAACAGTAAATAATGCAGTAATTAAACAAACACATAAGACAACAATATAATATGGAGTTCACCCTAATATCTTGGGCTACATCTCATTGAGCTCTAGTCAACTTGACTAGGCTCTTTGGAATTATGGGTGAATTCTTTTACAAGCTCCACATTCAACTACATTGGTTTACAACTGAACCTGTGGGTTTATAATACCATCTTATCCCGCTGGTTGTCCATACTCTACAAACAGAGCTAGGCTTCTTTGGACTAGATTCCTTCAATCAGGGCTCTGAGCTATCTTGAGCTCTAGCTTGCACCAATTCCCTCATAATTTTATTACCGTCTCTAGAACTCCTTATTCTGTCTTCAACACACATTAGACACCAGCAACAATTGGATCATTTGATCTCTTCGTTCTTCTCTCAGCTGTGGCTCTCAGCTCTAGCTCCTGGCTCTCGGAGCTAAATAAGATCCTAATATAAAGAAGTAAAAAGTACTCACAAGTAGTTACTAATAGAAGAGGAATCACTTAATCTCTATGCCATAGATTTCTCAACTCAAAGGAGTACATAGTGGCAACTAAGGGAGTTCTTCCTAGAGGAATGCCTTACCATGTAATTAAGAATTTGAATATAAATACTATTCTAATACAGTCATTACATTCTAATCGTTAGGATTAATTGTCACTACATGGTGCTCTCTTTATTTAATCTGATGCCAATATTTGATTCTCCATCTTGTTCTATGATGAACCACATTGGGCATCCAAAAAACTCTTATAATGTGGTTTTTATCAAATTTTTTCTCATTATTCATGATATGGATCACAAAATCCTATATAAATAATATTATTAAGAAATAATATACATCTATCTTAATTTCGGAAGTACAAACAAAAATCAGATCTCTTGACATACAAACCTTTATTTAAATTTTGTACTAAACGAAATTACGTCTAAAAAAATTGATTCCTATAAATTAAATGGTTAGTAAACACCAATAAGCATCAAAACACTTACGTCATGATATATGTCACATTGTCAAAACTTGGCAAAACAATGCTGTTACTGTAACACCAACACAAATCAAAATTTAATCAAGATAAAGGAGAGTTTGGCCGGTGCAGGGATGGAATTTGACGGGCATTTTGCCCATCATAAGGCTTTTTGCACGTATTTGATGGCTGGAATTTGTCATTGCCTGTTTTGAGTGACGTGCCTGGAAGAGTAAAAGACGGATTTTTGACGTTTGGAACTTTTTCCAAAACGTTTTTACGCAAATTTCAAATGTTCAACACTTTTTATTGAAACCTCCACAATTGAGTTTTTTCAAATTTTTGTTTTTTTTCCTTACTATAAATATATGAAAATTTTCAACATAATTATTTATTGAATGGTAATTTTTTAATCAAAACTTTATTAGTGAAGGGTTAATTTATTATGAGAACATCACTCTTGAAGGGCAAAATTTTTAACATAGGAAGCATAAGGACCCAAAACGTCAAAAAAAAATTGTACGACGGTTAAATAGAAATCCAAATTCCTACCCTGGGCCAGTGCGATTCACTGGTTAAGTAAGGAAGTTTGCCTTTATAAACCTTATTTTAATCTAAATCGTTGTTCTGTAAAAAAAAAAAAATCTAATAAAAAAAACAAGATACTTGGGTACCAAGGATCTCTATTCTTGGAACGAAAAATAATCACGGTTTGGTATTGGGTTTTTTCCTGTTACGCCCATAATTATGTTATTATGGTATATGATCATGACATTTTTCACGAATGAAGACAATATAATGTCAAATAAATAGGATTCGATATGCACAGAGCCGAGGCTCATCACGATTGTTGCTGATTGAAGAAGAGAGTTTTGTCTTCGGAATATTGGCTGTCCGTATACCTATATTGTCCCCATCTTTAAGAAATTTGTGGTGGTGATAATGATTATGATTGTCCTGGCTGTGATGTAAATTTGTGGTGTGGATAGCTATTGACTTTGAGTGTGTTACTATTGAAAGTGGAAATTTCCAGCAACAAAGCAAGCCAAGCCTAACTAGCTGACATCAAACCGTAGAATTATAACAAGGAGATAAACGATAATTATAAACAAATAGATAAGATTGTGAAGTAATGCAACATTAAACAACTATATCCTTTGAGAAGACGTCAATCGTGTTACCATTCAATCATTCATTTTAAAGTATTGACTAATTATTTAATTAATTAATTTTTAATGATTTTATTCTTAAAATTGTAACCCATCATATTTATTAAAAATTTAAATTTATAAATATTTTCAAATTTAAGATAAAAATGATAATATACAAAATTTGAAACATAATTTTATTGCCATAGTTTTATTGTTATGTTTTACTCTGAATCTTTTAGTTTATCTTTGGGAGATGGGGTTAACAAAATTCTTCTCAAGTAAATCACCTTAATTTTTTTTATGAGAACATCATTGTTTTCTTCTTATTGAAATACTTCCAACAACTTCCATCAAATTATGATCTCTAAAAACTTGGGCTATAGAAACAAAGTTGTGGTACTTACAAAATTTATGCTTCCTAATGCCACACTAAAGAAAGTTGTGGTACTACTATGGATATTTTGAAATTTAACTCAACAGAAATTAAGCACAGAAGTATGAAATCCAACATATGTAAGACATTTTATGCATTTTGGTTTGCACTTAGTAAACTTCTTTTGGTGAGTTCATAGTTGCAAAATACTTTCATGCTAACAAATATGCTAAAGAATCTGGATTGATGTCTAACTACTAGATAGAAGTTTTAGGCACAATGGGTTGCACTTCGTCATGTCAATCGTCAAGAAAAAAAAAACCCTATTATTCATTTTATTTGTATCATGTGTTTATCTTTCTGTAAGTTTGTTATCCATAGACAAGAGGCAAACTTTTTATATTGTCCTTCTTGAATTTGTTCATAAGTTTTTATTTTTTCCCAATTTATTGATATATATTGAGGACATGCTTCTTTGGGGCACTTGAACTTTTCATTTATTTATATTCCATGTTTTAAAGCAGTTCCATAATGATTTCTCTCTAGGAAAGGATCTAATTTGGTGGTCTTAGAACTTGCCATGTGCCATTTTGCTTGGAAGTAAAGGTGGAGCTCAATTTCTTTCTTTGAAAAAATTAACAATTCTTTTTATCTGGAATTGTAGGGAATTCAATCGTTCAACATTTCAAAAGTACTATGCAAAAATATGTATCGCTTTGAACCTTCAACCTTTTTAGGATGACATGGTAATTCTTGTTTTAGAGATTATAGTTTTGTTTTGTTTTACTCTTAATAAATGTCACACATTTTATACAATGGCTACTTCATGACTATGGATGTTGGTTCATGCAACAATGTGGGCCTGTCACATGTGTTGGAGAAGACACCAACAAGAAGAATGCCCACCTGTCCTACAGGAGTTGTGAAAGTTAGTTCCTTATTGGAGGATAGAAATGATAATCTAGATAAAGAAGCAAAAGTTGTCTTGGTTTGAAAAAGACTGTATCCTAAGTAAAATCTCTGCATCTAAATGCACTTTCTATTTTTGTTTATTAAAAGTTACAAGGCAATTTATCACATAGATCATAAATTGTTTGACCTCTTTAGGGTTGTTGTTTTTTCCTTGTGACTATATCCGTATTCACATTATGCAGTGAATTTTTTCTTTTATATGATTATATGCGGTCTAAGATGTTTTGTTTATTTTGGAAAAATTTACAAATATTTGGTCCCCAAGGATAATAATTCTTTGTAAATGTATTCATAGATATGGATATATTTTGCATCATTAGTAAGTACAATTTTTTCCTCATTGTAAACCTTTGCAAACATCCAATACTATTTTCGATCGAGACTATCTCCATCTAGAAGATTGCACTGGTTATTAACTATGCTGGAAATTGAAAAACATGTTTTTGTTCGACATTGGATAAACCAACGCTCCCTGGGTGTTTTGCAACATGGACTAACCACCTTTCATGCATCATTATCTCTAGCAATGCGATTGTTGACTAACACCTTTGGGTTTTGGTCTAATGACAATCGTGATTCCCAACAAGTCGTATGAGACTGTAGGTCACAAGTTTGATACACA
Organism: Pinus taeda; assembly: GCA_000404065.3. Classification (NCBI taxonomy): domain Eukaryota; kingdom Viridiplantae; phylum Streptophyta; class Pinopsida; order Pinales; family Pinaceae; genus Pinus; species Pinus taeda. The sequence continues at coordinate 78,494 of APFE031560564.1, read as the reverse complement.
CCTAGCTCGCATTGGGAGGGAGATTGGTTGACATTGGATAAACCGATACTCCCCTTGTGTTTTGCAACATGGACTAACTACCTCTCGTGGGTCCTTATCTCTTGCGATGTGATCGTTGACTAAAACCTACGGGTTTTGGTTTAATGACAATCGTGATTCCCAATAGTATCAACTTGGCTAATATTCTAAGTGGATTCACTATGGCGCAATCCTTAAGGATTAAAAATAAAAAGATAGGTTTGCCTTCCAAGTTAATATTTCAAACTTTGCCCAGAAGTCCCATGACTCGTTCTCTTAAAATTACGCAAGCCAGGGCCAAGGGGAATGTTGATATATTGTCACCTTTTGATGCAATTAGTCTGTGTAAGCATGTTTTTCTAAAAGAGGCGTTGAGAATTTTTCATCTTACAGGAAAAATTATAAACCCTTACACTTATGCTTCTCTATTGCACTATTGCACTAAGAAAAGAGCGATATCAAGGGCTAAACTGGTCCATTCTCACATGAAAGAGAGGGTAATCATATCATATGTTTTCTAGTGGACTATTTTAATTGCAGCAAATGATAGGCATGGACTCTAAAGAGGCTTTGAAATTGTTGAATTAAATGAAACAAATGGGGATTCAACCCAATCAATTCACATTCTCTAGTGTTCACCCTGCATGTTCCAATTTGGGGAATCTACAACATGGTATTGAAATCCATGAATAAATAAGGAGAATGAGTTTATTTTGATTTGGTTGTAGCTAACACCCTTCTAGATATGTTTGCAAAATGCATGAATTTAGAGAAGGGATGCAATGTGTTTGACAAAATCCCTAAGCCAAATGTGGTTTCATGGACCAAATTGATTGCAGGATATGAACAAAATGAATACATTGAGGAAGCCTTGAATATCTTTTGCAAAATGCCTCAATGACACTTGATCTCATGGAATGCGATGATTATAGGATTTGCATAGACTAGGCATAATGTAGAGGATTTGAAAATCTATCAGAAAATGAAAACAAAGGGATTAATCTAGATGCCACGAATTTTCTTGGCATTCTTTCTGATGATGGTAATTTAGCAGCTCTGTCACAGGGAATCAAGATATAGGAAGAAATAATTAGAGGTGGACTACATTGCAATATCAAAATGGTGAATGCACTTGTAGACATGTATGAAAAATGTGGAAGCCTTGAAAGGACATGATATATGTTTCATGAGATTTGGTTTCATGGAATGCCATGATTGCGGGATATGCAATGCATGGTTTTTCCATGAAGGCTGTCAAACTCTTTGAGAAAATGCAACTCAGTGAAGGAAAAGCCTCGGTACCTGGTCATGTGAAAAACAAGGAAAACCATGTGCAAATACCCAAACCATTAGAAGGCAGGTCCCGCGCCCAAAACTGGCGCGATATCGCAAGCACTTTAAGTGGTAAGCAGGTTTGGTAGGGGACCACACAATGCCATACATTGAATGATGTGTGTCCGGTGGATGAGAGAGAAAACCACTCTCATCGCAGGGTAACGGTCGAGTAGCTCACCCGTGCAATAAAAGCGATGACCGTAGGATTTGGAGGCCCCATATCAACGACGAAGAATCCACCTGATGAAGGATTGGATTCGGTGGAAAAATAGGCTAAGGCATATGAAATTTGGGGTTTGACATGACCGCTGAGCTGGTGGATGAATCATTTCACAGAATAACCAAAATAACGATCGTTCGAGGAAAAGCTGGTGCCCAATTCATAAGGAGACAAGTGTCCACCTCTCTGTTAAAAGTTAAACAGTGGCGATGACACAAAAGTAGGGAATTCTAGCAAACGGAGGTAGGCGATCCGAAGAGCCGGAAGAGGCAAACAGTCAAGGGACGCATTGGATTTAAGCCACGAATAGACAGTGAATAGGGAGGAGACAGAATAGAGAGTGAAGTAAGAAGTAGAGAACAGAGAAGTTGAGCTGACCTGCAGAGCTAAGGCAACATCAAGCAGATAGAATTAAGAAGGCTTGAGAGGTTCAAGTAATCCCTCTGAGGATATTGGTGGGGAACTGAATACCAGATTGGACTCATCCCATTAAGACCAGTTGAGGTCGAAACTCAATAAGAGGGAGTCTATGTACTCCAATGTCTTGGGGAATCCAAGTACCACCCTACTGAGCATCATCTGTTAGAGAGACTCAAATTAAGCTCCTCATTGTAAAAACTTTGCTTAGAGGCACAATAGAAAAGGCAACCACTGAAAGCTGGACTAGGATACGTAGCCGAGGAGGATTGGGTGAACTCCTTATTAAATTGTTGTGTTTTTTTATTGAATTTACTTGTTGTGTTTCTCTGACTGTTTTCCAATGCCTGTGTATTTCGCAATCTTATCGATCCGTTGCTTAAAATAACATAAGCATATCCTAGCGCATCAATTTGTAATACCTAAATTAATTAACTGAGATCATTCATAAGTGATTTTCAGATCAGAGATAAACAATAATTATAAACAAATAGATAAAATTGCTAAGTAATGCAACATTCAAACAACTATATCAGGTAAATTAAATTAAATCGTGTTACCATTCAATTATTCATTTTAAAGTACTAATTATACAAACTTTAAAAATTAATGTTTTGAACTCTATATTTTTCACTATTTTAATATCAAATTAGTTTTATTGTAAATGTGAATTCCTTTTAAGCTTCTGTGTATATAGTTTATTAGGCCATGCATATTATGTTAAGTATTATATAAAATATTATGAATCTAAAAAATTAAATTTTTAGTGTGTAACGTTTATTATTAATTTTAATTCTATATTATATTATCAATTTACTTTTATTAAATAAATTTGTTATCTATATATATATATATATTTTTAATGGTTGCATTATTAAAATTTTGACACATTATATTTATTAAAATTAAATATAATATCTTTAATTTAAGATAAAAATGATAATATACAAAATTTGAAACATAATTTCATTGCTATAGTTTCATTGTTTTGTTTGAATCTAACTTTTTTGTTTTTCTTAAGGAGATGGGGTTAACAAAATTCTTTTTACCTAAATCACCTTAAACTTTTTTTTTTGAGATGATCATTGTTTTCTTCTTATTGAAATATTTCCAACAAATTCCATCAAATTTTGAGCTCTAAAAACTTGGCCTATAGAAACATAGTTGTGGTACTTAGCCAATTTATCCTTCTTAATGCCACACCAATGTCCATACTATTAACAAATGGTAGTCCTTCTCCAATGTGTCAACATTGCATAGTTCAATGTCGTGTTGACATGTGGATACCATGTCGCAAGTTTTATCATGTGTCAACATTGTACTGGGCCATGTCCGCAAGCCTCACACCTCATTAGGCCATGTCATATCTAGATCCAAGTTTCTTACCCTATGGTCTTTTCTTGTATTTATGGATTCATCTAGATTTGAATAAAGCACTCTATCAAATAGTCAACCCTTTATATATCTAGATTATTTTTTGTAAGTTTGTATTGTATTACCTTAGAAATCAAGTAAAATGTGTACATCTATTAGGCATCATCATCATTTCTATCACTAGGTAGGTGGTCTTAATCTAATCAACGACAAACCAAATATTTTTTACCACCTACATATAGAATAATTAGTTCAAAATTCAAGAAGTAACAACATTACAAACATGACTAGGCTATCTATGAGTACATGGTGAAAACAAAAACTAGTCATAAACATGTAAACTTAGGTGTCTTAAGAAGTGATTGGAACTGTATCTCTAGCACTTGATCTTTGAGGATCATGTGTGTGCAATCCTTTCCTCAATCATGCCTATACGATAATTCTAGTTTCCCTATTACCTTTTGAGATCCTACAAACCAACAAAGATGTTGTATCTCTCAGCCTGCTTCTCCATCAAAATTATGCCTAGTAGAGTCTTAATCTTCAAATATAAGGTTAATGATCCAAAATAGTGCTTCATCCATCCCTGGGTGTGCCTCATGTAGAGAATCCAAGTCGCTACATCTTCCAAGATCATAGAATCTGAGAAGACTACCTTTATGGAACAACTTGAGACTCTAAATTATGGATTTCATTCTAGGTATTAGGGGGAACCACTGCTTGATAGTTCTTAGTATCTTCTTGGGCCTATCGGTTACCTCTATTATAGTCTTAGGGACCATGCCCCCCTCCCCCACACCTGTTGTGCATTCTTTGGTGCTCCATTTTCCACTCGTAATAGTGAGCTATTATATTGACACTCATAGGACTTAGCACCAATTCAAAGGAAAAAACAACTATGAAACCTTGTAAATTTTAAAACACTAAAAATAGACCAACCAATGGAGAACCAATGTGGGGCTAGAAAGAGGAAAAAACCACAACAAGAGGAAATAACCCTACTCATAGAAAACGTCCGAACAAAGTTGGTTATCAACAATAGTTCAAGGGGAAGTCAAAAGTAAAGTCACATAAACACAGACCATGATAAACCAATAAACCCAAAATAGTAGAAAAAACATGTAGACCTAGAGTGTCACAAGCCTAGTTCAACATACAACTGCCAAAAGAAACACTTTAAGGTGAATAGACAGTCTCAATTAGCTCCTACACGACTTCACAACTAAGTCTCCAAAGTTTGTTTAAACCACAATAGAAATTACACTAAAATTTTGGGCATGTAAACATGTTTTTAAAGATGTAACGGATAAAATTCAAAACGTTATTCTAAAGATTAAGGCATACCCAATAAGGGTGGAGAGGTACCCTTTCATTGCAATTCATGGGAAGAACAATGCTCCAGGATGGTATATATGTGTATAGTACCTTGAGGTCAACCATGCCAAGAGGCATTCTGCATCCCCCTCTATTTACACATTATGTTATTTACTCCAACGACTTCCCCCAGTTATCCCTCCATGCAAACCACAAGCCAATGGCTTCATTGCACCTTACAACAACTTACATCAATACTTTCACTTTGTACCATGACTAGAAACTATTTTTTTGGCTCCTTGACAAATTTAGTCCCTAAGTTCTCTCATGCGCTAATGAACAACCCACTGATGATTTGAGTGGCCAAGCCAAACCTCCCCACCTCATGTCTTCTATGCGTGGTCACAAGACATGATTATGGAAAGGAATTTAATCACCATGCTTATGCATATGAGGGGGTGGCCACGTCACCCTTCACATTAATTCTCCTCACATTTCTAGGGTGACAAACATGACCCCTATTATCCTTCACATCTCGAGATTCACCCCCATCGAGGGAGCTTGTTGTTCACTTGCAGCCTCTCGCTCTAGGTCACTTTTGTCTCCTCTTAGGATAAGTTGTAATTTCTCTTGTGAATCATACTGAGTATATGGGAGTCATCCTAACACAAAGTTAAGGCATCTAGGATCGCACACCAAATTAGATAAGAAGTATGATCCTTTATTACCTATTCTCAAAGTGTATGTGGTGATAATATAATTGAAGGAAAGAAGCAAAGTTCTAACTTAGAAAATCAAGTTGATAAGCCTCCATCTCTTTGATGGTTTGTCAACAAAAGTACCTTGAATAATCTTGGAAGTTGTCACAATAACCAATTAAGAATCTTTGTGAATTTGGAAATTTTGAGAAACCTGATGATGTCGCTATTCATAGACCTCTTTCTAATCCAAAAACTTGTTGGATATGTCACAATTAGCTATGGTAGCACATTATAATCTTAGTCTTGTGTTAAACCTCTAAAGATATAGATATTTAAAAAAAATTGAAATTCCAATTAATTTAAAGAGTTAGATCTATATATCCACATCCTTTGATATCTGAAATCTTCTCGCATACAACTTTCATAAACTCATATTTAAATAAAATTTTGAACCTCGAGACACTTTGTTGGGAACGGGTCCCCTGGGGGTCAATTTTGGGGTTAAAAACCCATGTTTTGGGGTAGAAGGCCCAAAGATTGTATAAATAAATGTAAAACCTCCACATTTTTTGGTCGCGGAGTAAGAAGATATCTAAAGTCAAAAGGGGTTTTCCACCCTTAGTCTAGATAGGTTGTGCTGGTTTTGGAGATCTGCCCTTGGTCCGCAGACCATGGGATTGTATAAAAAGGAGGTCTTAGAGGAGTCTAAGGGAGTCAGTCAGTGAAGTAGAAATACCTTATGAGTTTGTAAAGAGCTAAGAGAGAGAGTCTTAGCATAGGAAGAGGCTCTGCGGCTGAGTGTGCAAAGGCCTAGGGTAGAAGTCTGCATCTGAGTGCACGGACCCTTGCAACTGTGTGCATAGGGCAGATAGAGTCTGTATTCAGAATCTGAATCATCAATAAAGAGAAGTATTCTAGAATTCCTGTGTGCATTTCATCTCTGTGTGCATTATTTTAATTTGTCTATGAATGTCGTAATTATGTTATGTTGAATACTGGGGTTATGAATTAATGCTATGTTGATGCAAGTAAGAATATATGTTTACTCAAAGATAAATGTAATGCATGTTAAATTTAACCAATACAGAGGTGCGTAAGCCCATGATCTGGGTAGACACAAAAGTAAGGATAATTACAGAGGTGCATAAGCCCCTGATCTATCTATTTAGGATCCGCAAAGGATGATCAGAGACTTTCATAGAGGCTCCAAGGATGAATAAGAGAAGTATATTGATAAACCATAAAGGTCTTATCAATCTGCATGAAGGAAAACTGAAATTTTACAAATCAACAACACAACCATCTCAGGTTTCAGAAACTTGGTTCCTCCATGCCCCCATACTGCTTCGGGTGAGACTTCAGTCCATGCTCTATGGATTGATGCCGAAGGGGCCAATAGTGTATGGATTTGCTTGGTTACTTACTGTTGAACCTGGGTCAGGGCCATCAAGCCAACAAGTGGTTCCGTTGTCGGGACCGAGATTTTCATAATGAGATGTGTGACGTCACATCATTGGAATCCAACTAAGAAATAGATCGAAGGCTGTTTGGATAGAAAGATCCATGAATTTGCGGTGCAAGAGAACAGGAATCCATAATTGACAAAAGAACAGTGGTTGGACAGGCATTTGTACATAGAAATACATGAAATCTTCTTCTATTCCTTCCTGGTTGAGTTATACGAGTGGATCATGAAGTTGGTAGATGGCCAAGGGAGGTGGAGGCTTGACAATCCGATCGTTTGGACACCAGAGTTAGTGTAGATATTAGAAGCCTTTGAAGATAAGATCATGCACATTGTCAAACATTGGCTCGACAACATCATATGAGGATTTGTGACAGAGTTCGCAGTCGATACTTCTGTCAGTTACAGAGAAACAGAGCACCGCTTCTTCAAAGGACGACGAGGTAAGTATTTGAAATCACTAAATACTTGGATTAAGATGCTCTTGTGTGAAAAGTAGGTCATGCAGTTACCTTTATGTTTGGAGCTACGCAAAGTGGAAGGTCTTTCAGGGATGGAGGAAGAAAAGGTCCTGAGTATAGCCTTCTAATTGAACCTCCTTTGACTGATGACGAAGGAGGAGTGTAGTCTTCGCCACTGAGCACTATTTAGTTGATAAGACAAGGGTTCCCACGAATACCTACACCGCCTCCATTCTATCACACCACCTCCATCCTCACCTCCACCACTCACATAGTTGACCACACCACTGCCACCTCCACCACTGTTCAATATGGCGAACTCCATAAAGCTACCTATATTCAAGGGCATAGGAAATGAAGATCTAGACCAGTTTTGGTTCGTCGCGAAGGTTGTATGAGAAACTCATGGTATTATGGATGATCAAATGAAGAAAGCTATGTTGGTTAGTGATTTGAAGGACCGGGCATAATGTGGTACATTAAGTACAGTACTGATAACCCAACGTTCGCATTGGCAGATATCCAAACTGCGCTAAATACAGAATTCAGTAGACCTAAGTCTCAAGTGTAATAAATTGTGGGGTTCAAGGAGATCATGATGAAGCTTGGGGAGATGCCATGGGATTTGGATAAAAGATTGAAGTGTACGATATATGAATCCAACATGAACCTAAATGATGGGAAATATCGCGAACGGAAATCACGATGAGATTGCATGAGACACCAATGCAGGATGCTAATTTGGGGGTTCAACAGATTCATGCACAGTTGTATAACCTTTGCCTCAAAATGCAAAGTCTGAAGAAAGATAGAATGTCTCGGCTAGAGGCATGCAAAGAAGTTTTGTGCCTAAAATGCAAAGGTTAGGGGCATGCCACAGATCACTGTCCAATGTTTGCGAACTATGTTATAGTAGGGGGGACCAATGCCTCTAAGGCTGAAGGCTACGGCAGGGCCAACTGCAGGGCCTGCGCTATGGTATGCCATATGAAAAGTAGCTGGGAAACATGCGACCAACAACTACCATTTGCTACAGAAATTTGTACAAACACCACAACAAATCTTGTACAAGTTCTATCAACCAGTAGGTCATGATGAGTGTAATTGTCATAGTTACGAATTAATGATAGACAGGACACCTCCATACAAGGTGTAGGCAGAAACAAGGCCTCCGAACCAAGGTGTTGGGGGAGCGCGAGGTTAGTATCAGGGGCACGACCAAGGCCGAGGTGGAGGGGGGCCCAGTAGAGGTCGAGGACAACTTATTTGTTACAATTGAGGAGGACTAGGACACTGCGTGAGAGACTGTCTGAATCTGTCCTGATTATCATGCTGTTATTGTACTTAGTTTGACCATGTGACTAACGATTGCCCTATATTGTTGGCTAAGATTCGCGAAAAGGGGGCGCAGCCTCTGTAGCCAACGTAGAACCTATGGATGATGGGGGATGAGCCTCATGAGGAGGACCCTAAGGTAAACATTATGTGACAGAGTGGAACAACAACTGGTAAGGATAAAGGGAAGCAGCCTACAGAAGGTGAGTGGGTTCTCAAAGCACTAGAAAAAGAGACTAGATTTGATCTGGAGCATGCAAAAGAAACATTTACAGAAGTAAAGAAAAGCTTCGCTGAGGCCTCTACCTCAGGAAGTCGAGAGAAACCAGTTGAAGAAATGGACCTATCCATGATTACCACGTTCTTAGAGACCTGCATGACACTGCTCGGCAATAGTAAGGCTATGAAAGGACTGCATGAACTGATCAATCGATGGGATGTAAAGGATGACACTACTGGCGAACCACGCATAGTTAGAAAGCTTGGAAAGCATAAGGCAAGTGCTGGACGTGAGATGAGACTCATCGCGTATATAGGGGAATACAAAATGGACCAAGTTATCTTGGATCTGGGATCCGAAATGAATGTTTTTCCAAAACAAACATGGGAAAGAATGGGGAGACCTACACTCCAGTGGTCTTAGACCTAGTTAAGGATGGCGAACCAATAGAAACTTATCCCAATCAGGAGGCTGCAAGGGGTAACAGTTGATAACTATGGCGCAAGCGCACTAGAAGATTTTGAATTAATAGAGATTGTGGATGATAGCAATCCCTACCATGCACTCCTTGGAATTGATTGGGCCACTGACATGAATGGGGTAATAAACTTGAAGAAGTCAAATATGATATTTTAAAAGAAATCACTCCACATAGTGGTGCCACTGGATCCTGCAAAAGGACCATGCTACATAGGACCAATCCACAATTATGAAAGTGATGACAATTTGGACCAGATTTATAAGATAACGACGCGAGACCAGGATTGGGTAAATTCAATAACAGACAGACATATTGCATGGGACCGCGAGAGCTCCTGCACATCAGATTCAGATGAAGAACGAGAGCACTAGCAGAACCGATGACATGAAGTATCTACATTGTGTTGTAATATGATGACCGAGTCATTGCACTGCCTACCATCAAAGGTGAGGAATATACCTTACTATGATGGCCTAATTGACATTGATCACTTTTTCGATTCATTTGAAAGAGAAGTACCATATAAGCATCGCTTCTAAGCCTTAGATTGGGCACTTCTTGCTACACCTGCAAGATGGTGGGGTACACACAAGGATAATTTCGGCGATTGGTGCGAATATAGGAGGATGATGAGAGTATGTTTTGGACAGCTGAAAGTACGGATGACAGACAAGTATGATGGAAGGGATGATTTTCCATGGCACTAAAGAATGGGACACCCTGCACCAGGGATTTATAATGATGTTCAGCTTTGAGGATGGGTTTGATTGTTTTGACGCGGTGCTACAAGAGGTTAAAGCAATGATCTTTAGGATATCGCGGGATCCTTTGGACGTTATTCAACCTGATTGGACTACCTAGTTGAGCCACGCGCTTGAATGCTATAACATGATCACTAAAGAAGAAGACAAGGATCCCAAAAATATTAATATTCCGAAAACTGAGGGTCACCGTGAGGTTGAAGGACCACAGATAGAGGATCCATACATTACCATACCACTAAAAACTAGACAGGTCAACATTAGCACAGAAGCAGAGCCAAAATTGGTGAAGATTGGGGACTATTGGGATGATGTGACAGTAGATAAGGTTGTTGAGCCCCTCCGTGAATATCAATATTTGTTCCCCATGAAGTTTTCTAATCTGAAGGGAATAATAGGAGACCTGGGTGTCATGAATATCACCTTAAAACTGGATGCAAAACCTATAAAACAAAGACCTTACCACCTTAATATGAAGTATAAGGAAAGGGTCCACACTGAGTTAGATAAGATGCTTGTGATAGGTATTATTGAGCCGGCGGAAGAATCTGATTGGGTAAGCCCAATAGTGGTTCAGGAAAAGAAACAGGAAGAAGAAATAAGGATATGCGTAGATCTCCAAAAATTGAATGACACTTGTGTGCATGATAATTTCCCGACCCCATTCACTACAAGGTCCTGGATAATGTAGGTGGCCAAGAAGCATACTCTTTCACTAATGGGTTCTCTGGGTACCATCATATCAAAATCATGCCAGAGGATAGAAGCAAGATGACCTTTGTGACTGAATGGGCATGTTTTCAATACACCATAATGCCTTTTGGGTGTTCAAAGACTTCATTCATAAATTTCTAGAGGTATATTTCAATGATTGGATATTGTTTGGATTGGTCAAGCACCATTTGGCGATTTTGCACTTGATGGTAGATACATGTAGGAGATAACAGATCACGCTCAATATAAAGAAGTGTATGTTTTGTGTCCCTTTTCAGATCCTACTAGATCATGTGGTATGCAGACAATGATTGATGGTAGACCCCATGAATATCATAGTGACAATAAACTTAGAGGCACCAAAGAATGTGAAACAGCTGCGCTAGGGCACATCAGATACTATAGGAAGTTCATCAAGAGCTATGCCCACATCATCGCGCATATGGAGAAATTGTTGAAAAAGGATGTTATGTTTTGTTGGAATGATGAATGTCAGAAGAGCTTGGATGTGCTAAAAGAGAAAATGGTCACCGCGTCGATCCTAGTCTTCTCGAACTAGAAGAGGGAATTTCATGTGCACATGGATGCATCATGTATTGCATTAGGGGTCATGCTGACATAGGCTGGTGAGGGAGAACTAGATCACCCTATACCATTCGCAAGTAGGAAATTGTCTAAAGCAGAGAAAAATAATTCCATGACAAAGCATGAAGGATTAGCTATGGTGTACATGCTCTAGAAGTTCAGGCACTATTTATTGGTCAGACACTTTAATATGTATACAGATCATTCCACGTTAAAGTACCTAGTCAACAAGATTGTGTTGGGTGGGGGGGGGAAGGGGGGAATATGTAGGTGGTTGTTGTTGTTCTAGGAGTACAACTTTGAAGTTATTGTACAGCTAGGATGACTGAACGCGGGACCTGATGATCTATTGCACATTGAAATTGGAGAGGAACCTACTAATTTGGAGGAAGGGTTGGCTGACACGTATCTCTTTGTGGTGCACATCGCAGATAGTCACTTTGAAGATATTATCCACTTCCTCACGACAGGATCAACTCCGGAAGGTTATACAAGTCAACAGAAGAAGGAACTAGTAGTGTGCATGGAAGACTTTTCTATCATTATAGGGTACTTGTACATAATGGGGTCAAATGAAATATTATGACGTTATGTACCCGAATTTGAATGAACTAGCATCCTCACTGAGGCTCATAGAGGACCTGCAAGAGGACATTATGCAGGGAAAGAAACAGTGCAGAAGATTCTATGCGCTGGGTTGTGGTGGCGAACCATGCATAATGATTCGAAAGCATATTGTAGAGAATGTGATGCATGTCAAAGGACTAGTAGGCCATCGTGAAGGGATGAGCTACCTCTGTTGCCACAGGTGATGTTACAACCATTCGAGAAATGTGTGATTGACTTTGTGGGTCCATTCATCCTCAAGGAAAGAAGACAAGTGCATAGTACTGTTATAGACATTTTTGGGCACTGCACCCCTATCATAAATGTCCATAAACTAAGGGATCCTAAGTCCCTAAAAGTGTTGCTTCACTACCTAAAGGAACAAGGTCAGCTGATTACATCATCTCCCAGAAGTTCTCCACAGAAAACTGCTCAGAAATGGTCAAAACTGGAACATACTGAATACCCAGTGCAGAAGGTGCGATGCATATCACCTTCCCAGTGTAAAGGGTGCGATGCATACTGCCTGGACCTCTGTAGGTCGATGGAGAATGGGCAAATTGCAGGACAGTTTGCGAGGTGGAAGATCATAGAATCTTCCAAAACTTCCCCTCTTAACTTGCCTCTCTGATTCGACCAGGGCTAGTAAGAGATCATCATCTCCAAGTGGATCAAGAACTATTAGGAGAGACACTAATCAAAATCCAGAAGCTGACTCCCTACAATCATCTTTATGGATCCTCTCACGAGATCCAGAGGTGGGAATTGTGTACCTTTAGAGGAGTGGTTGTTGTTTTTTGGTTGTAACTTCAAGTGTTTGGGTGACTAAGCTTTATTGAGGTGAAGAATGGTTTTTTGCTAGAGGATATGTTGGGTCAGAACAATTGTTTTAATCTTTCTTGTATCTAATTTCTATTTCATTTCCTCCATTCGTGTATGTTTGATTGTATATGCATTTGTGTGGTTAATACATATCTGATCCTGTATTGTTTATGAATATAGATCTTTTTTCTTCGATAGTATTATGCTGCTTTGATTCCACAGGTGCTCTCTGAAGTTGTGTAGACAAAGAAGGAGTGGCAAAGATCTATCGAGAAGTAGAGCAACTGAGCAAGGAACCAAGCGCAAGACAAAGGTTGGTGTCCCCTATTCCCCTCTTGTATATTTTTCATAAAGGAAAACGAAAGTAGTTTTAACTTGTTTGTTTCTAAGATAGCTACCAGTCTTAGTGGGAATAGCAGCTCTAAGTGGACACTATTCCCGGTAATAAGTACATCATCACTGTGACTGAGTACTTGACAAGGTGGGCAGAGGCGTAGGCTATGAAGGACTGTACGGTTACCACAACAACAAAATTTATTTTCGAATATGTGTTGACAAGATTTGGTTGTCCAAAGATCTTGATGAGTGATCATGGTACGCACTTTCTTAACGAAACAATCAGTGCGTTGATAGAAGAATTTCAGGTGTATCATCAGAAAAGTACGCCTTACCATCTACAAGCTAATGGGATGGTGGAAACATTCAATAAGATACCAGAGAGCACACTGATGAAGGTCTGTAATGCTTAGAGAAATGACTGGGATGTGTGCTTACCCGTGGTGCTATGGGCCTATAGAACAGCTTGCAAGAAGCTCACTGGGCAAACGCCTTTCAAACTCATGTATGGCATAGAAGTTATGATGCCAGTGGAATACATTGTAGCTAGTCTGCGAATAGCAGCACTCACAGGAATGGCGGATCATGGAAATCTGGAAGAGAGGCTCGTGTAGCTAGAAAAGCTTGAGGAGGACTGATTTCTAGCTGGATTTCATCAAGAAGCTCAGAAGGAGCGTAGAAAGGAATTGAATGATTGGCACATCAATCTGCGCACCTTGAAGGCAAATGAACTGGCCTTGTTATATGACAATAAATTTGATAAATTTTTAGGGAAATTTAGGATGCACTAGCTAGGGCCATATGTCATCAATGAGATTAATGATGGTGAAGCAGTTCAACTGGTTAAATTGAATGGAGAACCCTTCCCAGGGATGGTGAATGGTAGTTGATTGAAGTCATACATCGGTGATCCAGTTAGGTGACTATATGAGGGAAGCATAGTCTTAGCACTCCAGGCAGCTGAAAAGAAGCGCGAGACTATAAACTACACTGCCCGAGACGGAGAGTTGCATGATTGGGGAACTGCGCTCAACAAAGATATGTCACAGACCCTGCAAAAGCATGTAAGGAACTATGCTACTAAAGGAAAAGCTATGTAGGATAGCCAAAAAGTGATCGTTAAAGTCATTGTTCATGATTTCATGATGAAAAATGGCCAAAGGGAGCGGGGGGGGGGGGGGGGGGCTACATTTAAGTCGGAATTTAGGGACCAGATCTTTGAAAATCTGCCGCCAATCTAGAATTAATGAACTAATTTTGGGGGGAACAGACGTATTTGAACTTGAAAGTGCCTATAAATTATAGGTGGCTGCCCAGTGAAAAACACTTGGAATTTTGAGAATTGAGTTGTTGAGCTCTTAGGCACACATGAACCATGAAACCTTTGAAGTTCTACTAGAAAGTTCAGTATTTGAGACATTGCCAATGGAGAAATAGGAGTTGTTGCATAGCATCATGTCGAAGCCTATAGAAGCTATGAGTGTTGAAGCAGTGACAACCGAGGGAGTTGTTCTAGAGGTAGCTATGGCAACAGAAGGAGTTACCCCAGAATTTTCGCTTGCGGAAGTACTGGCATAAGTACCTAAATCCCCCAGGAGACCTTGGCCAAGGCCTACGCCAACCCAGAGGGGCCAAAACCAAAGAAGGACAAGCAGAAAATGCAGCCGCTGGTACGTGCATCACCTGGGAAGCACTAAGAGTTGGGAAAACCCATTGCACAAGAAAATGCCAAAATGATTGACCTGGAGCTGGAAGAAGAGGTCAAAAAAATCCCCATGGATGATGAGGATATTGCAGTGGAAACAGAGGCTGTTGAAATTGAGGTGTCAGACCCCATATCTAAGTTGCCTGAATACATTCCTCCACACTGGGGCAAGGTGAAGGTGCCCAAAGATATTGATGAGAGTAAGGTCACCCTGCATACACCCCTCCTACCAAACCAAATCGTCTTTGAGGGACTGCGCTTGGGGCATGTCCTCCTTTTGAAGTTAGAGGACTGGAACTTAGCTAATATGGAGTACATCCCTCATTTAGTGATAGACCAACTTATGCATGAGGTCTTCCACAAAAATACTAGAGTGACTGCGTTGGAGCCGAGGAAGTGGCAGAAAGATGTGGACAAGGCAGGCCTATTAAAATTGCTATCGGTGCCGCATTACAACCATGCACCTATCACACTGGTAGCAATCAAGCAGCTGATATGCTTGGTGCACGACAGGTGTCTATGGTTGGAGGAGCCGATACCCATCACGGACATGCTGATCCATAGGATCAAACGACTACCATACACAAGAGAAAATCTAGCCATGACGTTTGGTGAAAAAGCCAGTGAGCATGCACTTGTTGAGGTGATGAAGGAAAAATTTAAGTTGGTAAAGAAACCGCATGGCTATGCCATTTTGAGTATCTATGACCCTATGGTCAAAGTGGTGATGCAAATATTAACTGGGAAGGTCATGCAGAAGTGTTGGCACTAGTGATAGCTTTAGCAGCCTAGTGCATGGAGGGAGTCTAATTTAACTAGGTGCACTACCTCTACAGTGAGTTCCTCGTGAACTGCCATGACGCGCAAGATCACAGTAAGACTCTTCACTATGCATGGCTATTGTTGTCCATAGTGTTGGTTGCATAGGAGCTACCTGAAGATAGCCAGTTCCCTCTGGTCGCGCCAGACCTACTAGAGGAAACGAAGTTCACTTCGCTGTGGGTGACAAAGGATCCTCAACGGATAAAGGATAGCAATATCTTCTGGATCTTGATGGAAATGAGCATACATATGGCTATTAACTGGAAGTCACGGCTGACACCTACAAATTTTGAGAAGTTATAGGAATACATTGAATTTAAGGCTGACTTCTACCATGTCTCAATATGAGTGTGGAAGGACACTGAGTAGAAATGGAATGACCTACCATACTTGGCCACAGATGATCAATTGCAACAATCCTCGATTGTTGGCCGACAGATTGGCGCAATGCCAGAGAATCAACAATGGGATCTAGCAAGACCGTCACGCAGTGAAAGAAGGAAGAAGCCAAGATGAATATGGAATAGCCGGCCACGAAGAGGAAAAAGGAGGTTGATTCCAAGGAGAAGGTAGAGTGCATTGCCACATAGGAGTCGGGTGGACAGTTAGGCAAAGAGGAGCACTTCTCTGATCGGAGTCAGAAGTCTTCTTCCTTGGAGACCAAGGAAGAAGATCATCAGATGAAGTAGGGAGGAGCAGACGTGGAGACGACTCCGTTCCACACCAAGCACACTAGAGGTCAAGAGAAATTAGGGCCACAGAAGAAGTCCAAGGGTAGCAAGATGTCTCTAGACCCGATCATCGTGACAGAGGGGGAATTAAATGATATAGGTGATACGATGCAGATGCCAGCGTGGAACTGTTGCAACAGTTCGAGAAACAATAGCAACAACCATTGGGTGCTATACAGATGGGTCTATGTGAGCTGCAGATCAACACATCACAAATACAGACCAGTGCGGGGTCAACCAGCTTGGCGCCCAGGACCTCAGAAGCTGCAGGGATGTTGCATAGAAGGGATCCCCAAGCAATAGTGTTATGAGATGGAGCAATAACAATAGAGACTGAAGCCGAGAGACTGACTATCAGCACACTCAAGAGAGTTGGACTCAACCTGGCCATGCTTTCGAATGAGGTGCTTTACCTTTTGTAGGACGATGTGATCTTGTAACTTCAGGTCTGCGAACAGTGTGCATTATAGGTGATCAGCGAACAGAAGGTTAATAATGCCCAACTAACTGTGCAGAGAGACTCTTCCTTTAACCTTGTAAAAGGCATCATAGACAAGAACCAGCACATTACCATTATCATGACTAAGGCGTGCAGGACTGTCCCGGAGTTGGGCATTCCCGAGGTTAAGCTGATAGATGTGAGGGTTTGAAAGCTCATTGCTGGAGTGTGTGATGCACGAACTGAATTGGAAAAGGTTCAACTGGAGCTGAATCTCAATCTCAAAATTGCAGAGTTGTAGTTGAATTCCCAGCCTTTGACTCAACCAAAGATCAGAGAGTATTTTGAGACCACTGTGAAAGGCGTTGTAGTAGTAGTAGGAAGCGCAGTGAAAGACTATACCACGCTCTTCGAGCAGTCACTCAAGGTAGTCACCTGACTGCAAGAATATCCTACAGTACAGCGAATGGAAATAAAAGCAAGAGAGCTTCAACAATGCTACGGCGAATTCAAAGCAACATCGTCCACCGTCATCATCATGCAAAGGTTAGCTAAGCTAGAGGAGGCCAAGGCATTGAAGGAGTCTTTGTTTCATCTCTGGTGTTACTCTGCTACCAACCGGCCTGGACAGTACCCTGATGGAGTCACATAGGAACACAAGCATGGCTCCACTTCCAACAAGCCTGGTTAGTATCCCAACTGAGTTACTTGCATCACCTCCCTACATAGGAAGCCTTTCTCTTCTTTCACCTTATTCATTTTTCATTTTGAATTTTTTTAGTATTTATTTTTTCATTTTTCATTTTTCCAATTGTGCGTGGCACTTATTCATTATAAAGGTATAAGAGGCATCCTAAATTATTGAGAGCAGAAGAGGTTGTTCTAGTAGAGAAGTAGCTTATTGTATCTCTAACGTGCCTGTTAAGTTTTTTCCCCTCACCTTACTCTTCTTGACTAAGTTGACAAGGGTTAACCCAAAAACAACCGACTAGAGAAGATGACACTAATTAGCATGCAAGCATTGTGTTTTCACCAAGGTTCTCTTCAAACAGTGCGTATTTTCCTTTGACGTATCATGGACTAAAAGTAACAAGCTCTTCATATAGAGGCAATATGATAGGTAACCAAGTAGTGATAGTTGTACATGCCCTCTTGTACTTTACCCAGCTCATTTCAAGATTCATACATGGTTTCATGTGAAACTAACATACAAATGAAACAAGCAAACTATACAAAACAAGAAAACTAACAAACAACAAATAAAAGCAAGAGCAGAAGCAAAAGTGAAAGAAAAGCATGTAAGAAAACAAGCAAGCAGACAAACAAACAAATAAACCAAGAAAGAAAACAAGCATGCAAGCAAACTGACTGAAAGCAAAAACTACTCCTACTCCTACATTAAAGGTGCATGGGCTTGACCACATGAAGTGATATTTCCAATGCAACCACCGGCACATTGGTTGACCCACGTTGGTGAAGGCTTGGTCTATGAGCAACCCAATTGTGCGAACCAACAAGCAAGAAAGCTATAACAATGAAGACAACCACACTTCGTGTTTGACAGTGTCCATGGGACATAAGTGAGTACCAGTGCATGACGAGCAGTCTGTGGACTTATCATAGTGTTTTGGGTCACTGTGTGGAAATTTGAAGCATAAGCACACTCTTGACTGTGACATGCAAGAAAATGAAAGAAACAAAGATAACTTGTGTCGTGAACAAGTGCTTGTAGTGTAAGATTCCTCCAATGAATGAGTGATTGGATCATGCAATTTGAGTGGAGGAAGTGTGATCTATGTGTGATATGGATCTTCAATGCATACAGATGAGTGATGAAGAGCCTTGGGTGATTGAAAAGTTTCATGATCGGAAGTGAGACTAACCCCAAGAGAGTGAGGCCCTGACATAACCATCAACTTGGCCTGAAGTGCCTCAACATTCTTGTATGTTTCAACTTCATCGTCATGTAGATCATCATAAACAAGTGGCTTTCAAATATCAACTGTGATGGAGTCATGATTGTGATAAAATATGGAAACAAATGGCTCACAACTGCCACAATTAGAAAAATCAATGATTTCATCGGCATCTTCATGATCAGATGAGTCAAACAGAGGGGTAGATGAAAAGTGAGCAAACTCATCCTCCATGTTTCCAGAAAAGACACATGAAAGATCAAGTGGATTTTCAATGCATAGCTTATCCTCTCCATTGTTGAATGATGGACCAACATCCGGTGAGTCTTGCAAGTGATCAACAACAGATGCATCCATGGATGAAGACACACATGCAAAATCATGGATGACAAGTTCACCAAAGAGGTTAGGAAATAACAGAGGGGACTCGGATGGAAGGGAGTCATCCTTCGCTGAGTGCTGATGTTCAAGATCCCACTCATATTCTTTGTGAATGAGAGCACATGTTAGTAGTGCAATACCAACTCTGTCAATGGGTTGTTCCTCGTTCATAACAAGTGAAGAGCCTGGAATGGACGAACACAAGGCAACATCATCTGGAGCAACATCCGAGTGTGAAGACGAAGGTCGTAGAACATAATGCATATGAGAACTCGAAGGAACGACAACCAAATCTACATGAAAATTGAGTGAGGTGATGTTGGGAGTATGTGGAAACTAAATAGGGGTGTGAGCACGATCTTCAACATCACTAGGCAGCGGTGGGGCTATTGAATGAAAGGAAGGTGAATAGTTAGTCGAGACAGCCACTGCATCCCCATGAGATTGCACAGCTCCATCAGTGAAGAATGTTGAGCGAGGCTTGATCTCAAGCTTATTCTTAGGACGGTAAGATTTCTTAAGGAAATACTCAAACTGGTCTGAAAGATAAGAAAATTTCATCTAGCTCCTCAGAGGTTGAAACTGCAAGTCACAGAAGCGCTTCCAAAAATCAATAACTAATTCATGCAAAGCCTTCCATTGCTACAATAGTTTCCAGTCAGGATGGTCTGGATCAAAATGATAGAAAGTGTCTTCAATAATATCACAAAGGTGCTCAAGTGAGTTTACGTTGTCAGCCACTATGCTGAGCAGGCAACGAAGTGGATATTCGCAAAGTGTGTGTGCAAGCAGCAAGTTGGCTTGTTCGTCAGAACACCCATCTTCCTCATGAAGAATGTAAAGAAAGTCATGTAAGTACTCAGGCCAGGCCACTTTTCCTTCACCATCATACGTGAAAGTGTACAAGAGATTGAAAAAATAGCATATGATGGAGAAATATTCATGATTCAAAAAACATCGTGGAGGGAGAAGAGTGCAAGAATCCATGAAAGGTATCCAGAGGTTCAAAACTAGATGAGAGAACATAGCTCTTCATATGGCCCTCCTTCTAGCACCAGAAATGTTGAAAGTGATGGACCAGCTAGCATGCCAAGGGGATCTCCCCGGTAAGAAGTCCCAATTAGACCTTAGACCATTTGGTGTAGGATTTCTAGCAGCGGGTCATAAAGCAATGCCTTGACTGCGATGTCACATAGAGGCAACTAATATAACTCTGTCAATAGCAAACATGTGACCGGTGCAGTGAGTCAAGGAAGGTGAATGAGAGTTTCTATCACATAGGGGGTTAGATGAGTAAGCCCCGTGGCAACATGTAGCAGTACTCAGCTGAGAAGGGAACACACGAGCGAATATGCATCACAAGCTGGAAAGCAGATCAGTAGGCAATACAAACTAATGGTTAAACCAACAACACATCTGCAACAAGATTCATATAATTGCATATGAAACAGTTCATACACAACTACGTAAGTTAAACAACATATATTGCTAAGCAACCCGAGAATTCCTACTACAATAACAACATATGCATGAAAATTTGTTGGCTCTTATTATATAAAGAAGTGTAAGTCCCAATCATATAATACATCCATGTAAACCTGCTAGCCCTAATAGTGGAACATTATAACCACATCCACCTTGTTATCGGGAAATCTAGTGTCTTTACAAAGCTGCTAGTCCCACTAAGATGGGTAGCTATCTTAGAAACAAACAGATTAAAGTTATTCTTATTTTCCTTTATGAAAAGTAGACAGGAGAGGAGCAAAGAATACGAACCTCAATCTTTCGCTTGGTTCCCTGCTTGTTCCTTCTCCCCCTGACAGATCTTTGCCACTCCTTCCTTGACTACTCTGCTTCAAGAGTACCTGTAAAGTCAAAGCAGCATAATACCTTCAAAGTACAGAGATCTACAATCATAAACAATATAGGACTAGATATATATTGACCAAATAAATGCATATATCATCAAACATACAAGAATGTGGAGGAAAACTTGAATAGCTGTACTGATATAAAGATTAGAATAGAGGATTATAACCCATTAATCTAACCCAACGTCATCCTCCCAGCATGAAAGCCCTTCTTCACCTCATGAAAAGCTTAGATCACCCAACACTATGATGTTCCACCAAGAAACTATCATCACTTCCCTACAAGATACAAGATTCTAGCCTCTGGATCTCTAGGATGAGGGATCCATATGTAGATGATTACAAGGGGGTGAGTCAGCTTCTGGGATTTTTATTAGTGTCTTCTCTCTGATATTTCTTGATTCCACTTGGAGATTGATGATCTCTTACTCATCTGTGGGCAAATTCAGAGAGGCAAGTGTCACAGGAGAAGTTTCTGGAAGATTCCATGATCATCCACCTTACAAACTGTCTCTGCCATTTGTCTACTCTCGCCCATTGCACCCTACAGAAGGGCTTTTCAGTGTGCATCACACTTTTTGCATTGAGCAGGTGAGATGCATCGCACCCTTAGCACTGAGTAATCTGTATGGTCCAGTTTTGACCAGTTCTAAGCAGTTTTTTGTGGAGAACTTCTGGGAGATGATGTAATCAGCTGACCTTGTTCCTTTAGGGTATGAAATAACACTTTTAGGGAATCAGAAGCCCTCGGTTTATGGACATATATGATTGGGGTTGCAGTGCCCAAATATGTCTATAACAGTTGCCCCCTAAAGTATGAGGTCGTAAATCTTTGATGTCGGGTGAAATGCTTTATCATGAGGATCCGAGGTGCTTTGAACTGGAAGGCAACCTATAATAAGATATAATACAATACATTATCTTCATAATATTTTCATGATCTAGCTGAGGAAGGAATTCCCATGCTCAGCTTTATAAATTCATTTTGATGTACATAGGACAGACAACCGTCTGCGTGATAGGCTGATGATTCTGATATAGCCATCATCCTTTGATTCAGATGATCATCTGTGCAGCAATGATGTACATTTGATGTCTTTATTTTCCTGAATATATCGCAACCTGGATGGATGAAACTAGATCTGAGGTCTTCAAACTTGTCCAATCTTCGCCCGAAGTACAAGTCGATCCATGTGAAAAATTTTCTGGAGTCGAACATGGAAAGACATCGCCTAGTCACCAGCCAATGATGTAAGTTGTCAGCAGGCACGAGAGGAATCACCGATAATGATGATGACCCTCAAGGTACTACAATACAATTCGCGTGGTGTGAAAATGGGACTTTGCGTCGAACACCACACAAAATCTTTCGGTCGAAGGCCATTGATGTAAACCTATCACCGGAAGTGAGAAACTTGCCATTTAGGCATGCAAGCTTCAAAGTACTGAAAGGGTTGTTCCTAGTTTGACTTCTTGGATAATGAGATGTCGTCGACAAGAAGTGACCCGTCATAGGAGGCCCTTAATGAATCCCACATCTACGACATGGAACAGAGCAAATGATTTTGTGGAGGTGAAAACGATCTGATGATATAAGGTTCAGGGTGGTGGTCATGAAAGAATGGAGCGTGAATGTATTGCAGCAGGTGAGACACAAGCTGGGTTGGTGAATTCTCTGATCGAATTCTCTTGAAAATATCGGTGACACTAAAATGTATTGGTAGCGTTAACCCCAAAGATGGATGGTACGATGGACCAATGGTAGTATGACCGGTGAACGGAATAACCCAACCCGACTCAATCATGGTGATGGAGTGAAAGTGTCATGTTCAAGAGTGA
>APFE031560564.1:31183-44236 GCA_000404065.3 Pinus taeda | reverse complement strand
GCATGAGTTTTTGCACTTAGTAAGCCAATTGGTGATGGCCCTCCATTTCTGCAACCTTGCACTACTTACCCATCCTAGTAATCCTAACATTTTTTCTTCATTTAAAGTGGGTGCACTTGAATTACCAGACCCTGATTGTCCTCTTCTTCTTTTGACTGCCCTCCTATCTAAAACCTACCCTTATTTCTTCCAAGGCCCCAGATTAAGCAGTTGGGCACCTTTATTTCTCTACCTAGCCAGTCATCGGCCAAGCTTGAGCTGTTTGGTCAGGGAACATTCTCTATTCTGCAACAAGCAATTTAACCATGGCAAGGTCCAGCTTAGATTATTGGGCCATCCATCAAGTGTGATTAGCTGAAGTATTTGCAAAGCATGATATTTCCCAAAAGCTAGTAGTGGCATTTTGAATGGTCACTTTCCTGGTCTTTAGTTTGGGTTCATTTTCACTTTTCTCTTGACCACTTAATTTTCTTGCCTTTTGATTATTCTTTTAAGGCATACCCTCTTTTCATTTTTTAAATTTTTATAGCATGTACACAATATATGGAACCTTTGTAGTCTGCAATGATGAACATATTTAGCCCTTCCACTGCCAATCATGAAAGATGAAACCTATTGGTATAGGAACCTAACATTTCCCAATGAGACAGACTTGATTGTCTCAAAGGTTCGGACATGATCTCATGATTGACTCCTTTAAGAGGATTTTCCCAAATTATATCAATTACAATTGGATTTATTTCCTACTGCAAGATATAGCTACTTGTTTGTTTTAACTATCTTGGAGAGTTAATTACTCCTTACTCCAAGATACTAGCCTAAGCTATATTGGTGATAAGAGCCCTAGAAATAAAAAAGATTGCTAGATCAATGTTAATTAAGTGTTATTTTTATGGGTTTTTTCTTAAGTCAATAGGTATGGAGATGAAACTTTGATGGTGTGAAGATTCGACTCCAAAAACACTAAAAATGGCACCTAAAATGATAAACAATTTGTTTTTCCTTCAATGGATTTCTAGCTAAAAGAAAGAGTTGAGAATGCAGTTCTTTGAAAAACAAAACTTTTCTTCAACATGTAAATGAAAAGAAAATATTTTTTGTCTTTTTGAATAAACTCAAAATGGGACTACTAATTATGCTCACAAAAATATCCCTTTTCTTTTTCAGCACTCAAGAACTACATAAAACAATTCTTTCAAAAAGAGAATCTATGATTTCTAGGAAAAACTCAAAACTATGAAAAACTAATCTTGGGATCTAAAAACTTCTAAAAACCTAATTGAAATAGAAGCTTCAAATCTTTTTTAGGACGTTTTACTTAGTTATTCAGTCAACTAAGGATTAATTCGTTCAGAATAACAAATCAATCAAAAAACACCCAGCTATGTTTTCTTTTATAACAATGAAATTCAAAACTTATAAGCAAGTTCGTTCAAAGTTTTGCAAGGAGAAAACGAAATCTATTACTCTCCAAGGATAGATTTCACAAACCAGTCAAACTCATTAAGAAGACAAAAGATACTAGGGTGATCTAAATTTTCTTAGGCTTCTAATCTCCGAGTCACTACAAAGACCAAACGAAAATCAATCCAAGCATACAAAACTTCTAGAAAATCACCTAAAACAAAAATGCCAATAGAACTCACTCACAAGGTACTTTTGACAGGACACATGGAAATCTCGGTAGAGACTAAAAGTCATAAATAAAACATAAACCTAACTGGATGAAAATATTTTATGTTTTTCAAAAATTTTGACAGGGTCTGCAGGCTTCCAGTATAACTAGATGTGATACCTCTCAGTGCACTAAAGGAACAATGCGGAGATGTCCGCACTATATTGTAAACCGAATGTGCGGTCCTCTTTAAAAATTTCAAAAAAACAAAAAAAAAAATCCAGAACCTAAAAATTACCCAATCCCACACACATCAAGCAAAAACCAGAAACAAGGAGCAATTTTCTCAAGTCAAAGGCAAAGGAAAATTGAAAAACCAAATTTAGTTCCGCAGTGGAGTCGCTAATTTGTTGGCCAGATAAATCACTCTTGCAGATAAGACCGATCTCCCTAGTATCAACATATATCTAGCAAGAAGAAGGACAAGCAAATCTACCTTTCTCTAAACATATTACGATTCATTAATAAAAACTAAAGAGGTGTTTTAGACCCTACCTTAAGTCCAACGCTAGTTTGTGGCAGCCATGTTCCAACCGTCTCAAAGATTTTCCTTTTGAGAACCTACAATCACAAACAATCACACATCAAATAACACCTGCAGAGCTAACATAATAAATCATGTTCATCAGGGTGATCAAGGAATCCATGAAATAAACTATAAAACACAGCTTATTGAGAAAAATAAACTTGATTGTATTAACTTTGAAATAGAAGAAATTTACAACCTTGGTGCCTTGATGTTGTACAACCTCTTCCTAGGGTCCAAATAGGAATCTCCTCTACTTTGACAAGCCTCACTCTCTTCCAAATGAGATCAAAAGGTATGTAATCTTTCCTCTCATAAGCTCAATTAGGAAGACTAAGTTCCAGCAGCATTTTACCTCAAAAATATTTAGCTTTCAACCTCCCTATTAACCAGTCCAATGCTTCATTTTATAGTGCAAAGAAATGAGGTTACACGTCCACCTATGAAGGGATAGAGTCCTCCTTCAAAGGGATAAGCTCCTCACATCAAGTGGTTAGCTCCTTAAGGTATGGGATGCATGAACCTTAAAGGAGAGAACTTGCCACCTTAAGATTCCTTATAGAAGCTTCCAAAAATGACTCAAAGTTAGTTTTTAAGAATGTACTTGCACCTTTTTGACTTTTACAGGGGTCTGTACCCATTACACAGAGACAGAGCAGTCAAGTGTGCGGGGGACATGACCATTAGGTGTGGGACTGCAGGTAATGATAAGAGAAAGTGTGGAACTAGAGTTTTAGAGACTTTTAAGGGCTTTCTCTTATTTTCAAGGCTTGATGTGAAGAACTGAGGTTTAAGACTTGCAAAGGAGGAAAGTATGAGTGGTGATAGACTCACAGGGATTGCAGAATGTCATGGTGAAAATTTTTGTGCAACACATCTTACCTTGTATGATGTGACTTCCACATCTGAGTGGACTTCTCTGCTAGAAGTTGTGCATGTCCTTTTGGTTTTATGTGTTCTTAGCCAATTTGGGACTCATTCCTTTCAACCTGGAACTCACCTTCACCCTCATCTCCCCCTTATGTGTTAAAACCTCCCATACATCTTCCTTGACTCACTACATCAATCACACCCTTTCTACTAACAGAGAAATCTTACTTTCCTCTGTGTGACATCGCAGTCAAGGCATTACCTTACGACCAACTATTGGGACTCCTACAGTAAATGGCCTGAGGTCTAATGGGGGCTTCTTACCAAGGAGATACCCTTGACATGTTGGCGTGTCCAACACCATCACCATATTGGTGCTAGAAAGAGGGCTAGATGACAAGCTGAGTCCTCACATCTCTTTTGAATCTCCACACATCTATCATGGTTCACTACCACGCTGCTCTTCTGGACTGTATGTTTATGGAAATGATTTCATCATCTCGGAAAAACCCTAGGATAACTTGTCTCATAAAACATTTGATGGTGGAGGCTATGTAGCATTGGTAAGGAATGCGGTGAACATTGTAGGCTCATGCAAAAGACATGGATTCTTTGAAGAATACATGAGCTACACATTTTTCATCTACACACTTCAAGGTCACCCAATGCACTGGTGTGCCACGCTTATTGAAAAATTGATTAATTCTCTTGCCCCTCTGGTCACAGAGATTGACCGTGCTTTCAATCACTATGACCATAAAGCACTCAACAAAGAAATTTTGAAATTACGAAAATCACCTGATGAATCTGTTGAACATTTTCACACACACTTTTGTAATATTGCATACCTATTCTGGGAAGATGATATCGATTGGGAATTTCTTCATGGAACATTTGAGTATCTTCTTCACATATCCAAACCCCACTCAGCACACTTCAATGATGGATTTGTGCAATCACAGGTAGGCACAGTTACTGTCACAAGTGATTATCCACCTTCACATCATCAAACAACTCCACCACCGCAGAGTGATGTGAGAGATCATGCACATGCCTTTGTTAAACTGTCACACTCTCCCACCCCACCTTCTCTTGACATTTGCACATATTTGGATAGAAATCCTGTTGGTTGTCATGTGGAATCTTTCCCTTGACGTTCGTCCTCACATTAGTTTGATCCTGAAGATTGTACTATCATGTGTTCTCCCATTCCAGACTCCTCACTTGTTGTGAATGAGGATTAAGTTATTGACGTAGTCGGCATTATGTAGCCAACCTATGCCATTATTCATGACGAGTGTGTGTAGGAATATAAAGAAGAGCCTACAGTGAAGGATGACTCCCTTATAGCCGTGCCTCATCTGCTTCATCCTGACATCCCTTTTGATTCCGCCACTGCTAATTTCCCTTGTGAAAACTCATTTCCAGATTCTTATACTTTTGATCATTCACAGGACACATTGGATGTCGGTTTGTCATTATAGTGTGGAGAGGACACATCTTCCTTGGAACATCCATCCAATCTATCATCTATCTTTCTTGAAAACACACAGGGTGAACATCTTTGCTTCCCATCTACCCCTCTGCCTAATTCATCAAATCATGAGGATGCCGATGAACATCTCTAATTTTATGATCTTGGTTGTCGTGATCTATTCACTTCCTCTTCCGATCACGATGTTGATTCAACTATTGTTAATCTATCTAAGACATTGGTCTACGATGATTTCTCTATCCATGAGGTCGAAAATCCCCAAACTGTCGAGGCACTTCAGCCCGAGTTGATGGTTATGTCAGGTCCTCGTTGTCCTAAGGTTGGTTTCTCTTCTAGTCAGGAAATTGTTGAAACACTCAATGCTCCCCATCACTATCTACTTTGCATTGAAGATCAACCAAACACACATATTTCTCTTCCTGCACCCAAATTACACGATCCCATCGCTCATGTATTGAATAAATCTTACATAGCAAGCACACATGCACATCACAAGTGATCTACCTTTCTCACATTTTCTTGGATGTCACAGTCAAGAGAATGCATACACTCAACATCTGCACGTGGTGTAGCCCAACATCATGGGAGCACTGCAGAATGCATGTCATGCACTTTCACTCATCTGTGTTTTGTGGTCACTTGGAATGTCACACTGTGTTTGTCTTCATTGCTACATATTTCTTGTTTACTGGTTCATGCAATTGTCTTGTTTGCAAACCATGCCTTCACCCACATGGGTCAACCAATGTGCTGATGGATGCATTGGAAGTATCACTTCATGTGAGGTGACCCATGGATTGTTAGCTTAGGAGTAGGAGTAGTGTTTGCTTTCAGTTAGTTTGCTTGCAATGTTTGTTTTCTTACTTTCTTCGTTTGTTTGTTTGTTTTCCTGCTTGCTTGTTTTCTTACTTGTTTTGCTTTCACTTTTTCTTCTGCTCTTGATTTGTTGTGTTGTTTGTTAGTTTGCTTGTTTCGTTTCATAAGATAGTTTCACATGAAACCATGTATGACTCTTGAAGCAAGATGGGTAAATTGCAAAAGGCCTTGTGCTAATATCACTACTCGATTATCTATCACCCTGCCTCTATATAAAGAACTTGTTACTTTCAGTCCATGATATGTCAATGGAAAATATGTAATGTTCGAAGTGAACCTTGGTGAAAACACAACGCTTGCGCACTAACTAGTGTCACCTTCTGTAGTCGGTTTTTTTTGGGTTAACCCTTGTCAGTTCAGTCAAGTAGAGTAAAGTGAGGAGGAAAACCTTAATAGGCACGTCAGAGA
This sequence comes from Pinus taeda, assembly GCA_000404065.3. Lineage (NCBI taxonomy): Eukaryota > Viridiplantae > Streptophyta > Pinopsida > Pinales > Pinaceae > Pinus > Pinus taeda. The sequence continues at coordinate 38,386 of APFE031560564.1, read as the reverse complement.
TACAATAAACTACTTCTTTGAGGGAACAAACTTTTCTTCTCTCAATAAGTTAGGATCCCTCTTCCACCTATGAAATGAATAAGCGTTATGCACAGTTACAAAAAATGAAAAAAATAAAATCAAAACCTAAAAAAAGTTTGAAAAAATAAAAATGAATAAGGTGAAAGAAGAGAAAGGCTTCCTGTGCAGGGAGGTGATGCAAGTAACTCCGTTGGGGTACTGACCAAGCTTGCTGGTAGCAGAGCCATTCTTATTGTTGGGTTGTGTTATATTCTTTCCATGACCCTATAATAGGTGGGACGAACCTACCTATGGTTTTGGGCATGGTTTTAGCACATTGTTTTGGGCACCATTGTTTTTCAGTCCATGGTATTTGATGCTTCAGCATGTATCTATATGTATTGTAACATTGAAAGGAACACAATGAAAAATCAAGTTAGTAGTCCTGATTTTGGAATCCAGGGGAAACTCTCTCTATATATGTGTTTTATGTCTTATGCTCTGTCATTGTTTATTTTCTATTCTTAGAATTTGTATGTAGGTTATTTCTGTATGGGGTTAAAACCTACACTTGTGTTCCTATGTGACTCCACTGGGGTACTGTCCAGGCCTGCTGGCAGTGAAGCAACACCAGAGATAAAAATAAGACTCCGATGAATATATTTCCTGTACATCAATATACCCCTTGACCCCAATCGAAACAAATGTGTTTCCTTGGTTTGGAATGCGCATCAATCGACCAAGAACTTGGAAGATGGTACATATTACAATCAAGCTAGTGTGGAAACCGAGAGGAATTGAGAACTGAAAACTATATCTGGAGTTGTTAGAATTGCTTTTCACAACCAAGGTCCATTCAGAGAGTTGGAGTTCTACCAGTGTGTCGCCAAATGTTGTAGCAACTACAACCACCCTCCAAAATTTTTCCTTAGCTATGTTTTCAAGCCTCTCTTCCAACCTTCACAGTAGCTTGCCTTGCTTCATGAAGTTCACAATTTTTAGTGTCTTTCTTGCATGAATTTAACCTATTGATCATAGCTTGATCCATTCCCCTCATAGGCTATTCACCTAGACTTGGTTCAACTATAGGCTGAGTAGCTTCCCCAAGAAAATTTCACATTTCTGGAGGGAAACTAGCCTTCCTTCTAGAAATTGTGCAATCTTGTCTGGTAGCTTGCTGGGCTCCAAGATTGCGCAATCCTACTAGTCAACACTCCTAGTAGGAATTGTGCAATTTTCTCTAGCAGGGTTACTTAGCCCAAAATTTGTTCAAATCTGGGCAGCAATCCACTGCTCTCCCTAGAAATTGCACAAATTTCATGGGCAGTTAGCCTAGCTCCCAACCATAAATGTGCATTTCCGTTAAGTATTCAAACAACCTCTTGCATGTGTTGTTGAGTTGATCAGTTCCCTCCAGGACCAAGAACAATAGATTTTCATGCATGGGATACTTCTCCCAAGGCAATATGTAAAGGCATCCCTTGTTTCAGGGATCTATGTTTAGCAGTTGGAGGTTACATGGAAGGATCAATTCAAAAACATCCCTCCAAGTGTCACTTCCCCTAGATTTGTGGCATGCACATCAAAACCTTGATGGTATCGAAACTCATAAACTGGACGCTACAGAGATCATTCCTCACATCAACCTTGTAGCTCTGACATCCCACATCACATCTAGGAGCAGTTATAACATTCAGCTCAGCTATTTTGGGTAAGCTTGCTTCCCATGTCTTGTGTTGCATTTCTGTCACTTTTTTTGTTTTCGCTTGTGGGAATACTATTTTCTTGAATTATTTGAACACTTGTTGTTGTTTACATGTATACTTGCTTATCCTAGTTCTGTTTCAGTTTTCGTTGCTCTCTCACTGTTGTCACATGCATGAAACTATTTTGCACGGACGTTTCCCCAAACGGCGACCTGCCTCACGCACATGCATGTTGATCTATTTGTTGAATCATTCATTTATGTTTCGCATGCACTGTCGATCACTTCTGCTGTCATTTAATGTTTCTATGCATTTACTGTCTTAGTTGCTTTCATTTTCTCGTCAGCGAGTTGGGCCAACTTTGGCCTAGACTCACCCTTCACCAAGGTTACATTGTAATTTAGGGAAGAAAGGTTCACCTTCCTCTCTAGATTTGCGCATTCCTACCTAGCACTAACCTCCAGGACTATTTTGCACATTTATAGAGAATAGTGTTTGCTTAGCCTAAGAAATTGCGCAAATATGTCCCTAGGCCAACAATCCTTCCCAACTCAAATTGCACATTGTGTAATCCCAGTATTCAACAACTAGACTGGACTATGCATTGCACAATTCCAACAATCAGCCAGTCTCCCAACATCCCAAAATGTGCCTTGTGCAATCTTGGTAGTTTGCCTCCCGACCTCCCGGCCAAAATTTCTCAACCTTCATGATCATGTACACAAGTATGTTGGAAGTCAGTTCTCATGTGCAATTTGGTTTTTGAGTGATAGATTTCTTGCCATGAGTGTTTCCATGTCTCCAGGTATACTAGGTGTTCAACTGCCTCTCAGCGGTATAGGTACAATGACTTTCATGAGAGCAGAGATGAAGACACCATTCAGAGCATACTTGGGGATGTAGTCGATCAAGTGTCCATGGACTTGCCTACTGATGAAGACATCAAGTTGTTTGTAGACAATGACATTAAGATATGATAGCAGCAATATCACAACAAGCAACATCATGAACAAGAGCTGAAGACAACATACCAAATGCAATGAATGCAAGAGGAGGGTTGTTTACAACACAGAAGCAGAACAAGGCTGCAAGCTCAAGCAGGTCCAGTGATGAACAAAGAAACTTTGGAGACTCAAGCTATGAAGTGATGGCACGACATGAAGATCATGAAAAGTCAGAAGATGTAACAAAGAAGGAGTTGCATGTGTTGAAGCAGAAACTTAGGAAGAACATGAAGCTACACAGACAAATGAATGAGTTGTAGCAGGAAGAAGAACAACAGTGAGTGTAACATGCACTCACGAATGAAACTGTGCTCTTACAAGGTAAGGATCCATCCCAGTAGCTGACACAGAGTAGACATGGTGAGCAGGGTTGCTAATCACATGTAAGGGATTCAGCAGCATGCATGTCATTGAGTGAATGAATGCAATCCAACCTATTCAACACACTCACCAAGGTGAAGACAAGAAGCAAGTCTAGTTGGGGCTGAACATGTACTTCGGCAAGTTGATGCGCATGAACACTAGCACACACTTAAATATTAGCATGGGCACTATGCATTAGTGTGTTGTTGGTTCACATGTACCCAAGAATACCATGCACATGTTAGCAGACAATTTGGATGAAGGGGCCAAACCAATTCAGTGGTTGCAACAGAGACAAGAGTTCGCCTCAACAAGATGTCACCATGAGGTGCATGCATACCATCATGGATTACCAATCTTGACATCAGCTCACCACCTTCACCATCACAATCATGTCAAGGATTTTGTCTCATCATAATGGACTGAGTTTGAGTGATGTCTTGCAATGCTTTCTCAAGCCATGTTGTCTAACATGAGTACATGTGCATTATAATGTTGAGTCATGTCAAGTGTAAGTCAAGTGTCAGTGGTTAGATGTAACCGTCATAGAGTAGGTGAAAATTCATGAGGGTAGTTGAACTATCATAAAGGAAAATGTCAAGGGTCACCCCACCCTTTGCTATAAATATTCCCTCATAACTCATTGTATGAGCTATTGGTCAGCCAAGCTTCTGATAAGACTATCTTGGAAAGAACTTGGACATTATTGTAATGTACCTTGGATTCTCCACTGCACGCAGCTAGTTCATCTCTTTGGAGGAGTAGGTGGATGTGGCTGTAACATTCTACTAAGATGGCTAGCTGGTTTACATAGATGTATTGTATGATTATGACTTACACTTTTTATATAATAAGAGCCAACACATTTTCATGCATATGTTGTTATTTTATTTGGACTCTTCTGGTTGCCTAAATGATATATGTTATTTAACTTATGTATTTGTGTATGAACTGATTTGTATGTAATTATATGAATCTTGTTGTCAATGTGTTGTATATGTTTTTATTGTTATCCCATTCGTGTCGACTTCTCTACTAGACACTACACAGATCTTCCACATGAAACTTACTATAAAAATCATTTCACTCATCTCGGACTAATCTGTGAGTATTGTAAGTGTTATCTTACCTTGTATGATGTGACTACTGCATCGTAGTGGACTGCACCACCAGAAGCTGTGCATGTCCCTTTGGTGTTGTGTGTTCCTATTCGAGTTGGGACTGATCCCTTTCAACATGGAACTCACCTTCACCCTCATCTCCCCCTTATGTGTTAGAACCTCTAATACATATTCCTTGACTCATTGCATCAATCACACCCTTTCTACTGACAGAGTTATCTTACTTGCATCTATGCAACATCGCAGTCAAGGTATTACCCTACAACCCATTGCTAGGACTCCTACACCAAATGGTCTGAGGTATAATTGGGACTTATTAGTGCGGGGAACCTCTTGACATGTTGGTAGGTCTAGCACCATCACCATGTGCATATCTTTCAAAATGGGGAACAAAAATCTTCCCTATAACTATAGTATTATCATGATTAGCCACATTTTATGCAATATGTATGGGCTCATTTTGGGAAACGATATTAGTGTATGGCTTGAAACTCATGGTAAGAAACCTAAAGGGAAAGTTGGTTTTATGAGGCATCACTCAACTATTGACCACCTTTTGACTCTTATTACAATTGTTCAAGAGAATCCCAATAGTAAAATTAATCCGTTTATTTGTTTTGTTGACTTTAAAAATTCTTTTGACACTATCCCTTCGGAGAAGTTATGGTGAAGGCTTGAAGAGATCCTGGTTCCTATATAGCTAAATGTCATTTTCAGTGGGTTATATAAGAATGTTATTTTTAAGCCTAAACCACCAAAGTTTGGTATGAGGAGATTATAAAATGCAATATTGAAGTTAAACAAGGATGTCCCATATCCCCCACCCTTTTTGGCATTTAAATTGATAATCTAGAAGAATTTTTAGAACCTATAGGATTTAATGGACCCCAGCTTGCTAGTATAGTCATTGATATTCTCCTTCGATGATATCACTCTTCTTTCTAGAAGCCCTAATGATCTAAACAAGTAGCTTAAAATAGTCCATGATCATTACTCCAAGATGGGTATGATTATTAATATCCATAATATTAAAGTCATGATAATAAAATTCAAAAGTAACAACTATGATAATTTCAATCTATAATAAAAATTACTTGGATAACATTTCCTCTTACAAATATTTAGGTATTGACATTTACCATCGGCTCAACTAGAACTATAGCTTTGGGAAAAGGATTATAGGAGGTTGGAAGACAACTAATCTTTGGGTTTAGAGTGACAAAAAATTACCTCTTTGAGACCCAAATCACCCCTATTATTTTATATGTGTGTGATGTTTGTCGCAACAGTATATCTAGAGAATCATGGAGAAAGAGTAAGATAATTCAAAATCAATTGATAACCTAGAACCTCCATATTAAAGGACATACTCCCTATCATATTCTCCTGATTGAATGTAACCTATCCCCCATTGAAATCATGGCTATGTTTAGGAATTTGATGTACAAGAAGAAGAAACCCAACATGGATGTCAAGAGGTTCCTGAAAATTGCTTCTAACTATAGTAAAAACTGCCACCTCTAACTCAAGTGAGGATGAAAAAATGATGCCTAGTCCTAGCTCAATCATTGGGGCACAAAGGAGTTATAAAGAGTTATAGGGAAAAACAAAGCTATGGTATTATAAGGAGCTGATAAACCCCACTCTCTCTAAACAAAATTATCTTTCTATCTTCACCACTACTAAGAATAAAATGCACATTACGAATATAATAACTAATTCTCATGAGCTTCAAAGTGAAACCAAGCATTAGTCTATTCCAAAAACACCTTGGGATGAAATAATCTACCCCCCTTGTGATACTAAGGAAGTTTAAGATGAAAATCACTTTGTCTTGGAGTTCTTGAACATTACTCCCATATTCTCTCCTCCTTTTCAAAACATTTACCATACTACTAACCTTCTTGACTCATTAAGTCAGAAAAACTATAGTGATCTTGAAATGCTTCTCTCACTTATTTTTAATCATAAAAATAACATATTAAAGACCCTGCGTTAATTTCCTACCTTGTTAAAGTTTGATAGGCCATGCTAGTATTTTTGGATGTTGACCCTCATCATCATCATCATCATCATCATATGTATATATATACACAAAATTACTTTAAATCCCTCCTAAAATCCAAATACTAATTTCTAATAATATCTACATAAATGTATAAATAAAAATAATTTGTTTAAGTCCATGGGGTTTTGGATAGATGGTGATTGAGTGCTCCGTTAAGTAACTTCTTGATGTGATTTCACTGGTTCAATTCTCCTCCCCGATAGGGGTGATATATTAGACATGATGAAGATGTAGTCCTTCCAAGCTTAAAAAAACAAAACAAAAAAATTATATTGAAATCGATTTCTTATATTACTACTATTGTTATGTAACTTGATAATTATTTCAATATAAATAATAAATTAAAAAATTACTTCAAAGTAAGAAATAACAATTCAAGAAAAAGAATTATCACATCCCACAATCAAGTTTTATTAAAATGAAAAGAATTGATGTATTGGTATCCACCAAAGGTTATATGATTTTTCTTCCATTCTTCCTTCCTTTATAATGTTTATGAAATAAAAAGAGTTGATACTCCATGAGGATGGGGGATCCTACTCGTTGAGCATTATTATAATGGGCCAAAGACACCCTCTGCACCCCAGCATGAGGAAAATATAAGAACTAATTCTCATGAGCTTTCGAGTGAAATCGTCTTTTGGTCTATTCTAAAAACATCTTGGGACAAAAGAAATATGCCCCGTTTGTGATACTAAGAAATATGAATATGAAAATAATTTTATATTCCCTTATTCCCAGTTCCTCTCCCTTTTAGAAAATTTCTCATACTACCAGCCATCTTGACTTGTTAAGTGAACAAAACTAGAGTGATCTTGGAATGATTCTCTCACTTTTTTAATCATAAAAATAATGTATGAAAGAGCCTCAATTAATTTGTTACCTTCTTAAGGTCTGATAGACCATATTGGCCTTTGTGGACGTTAACCACCACCACCACC
>APFE031560564.1:528-30497 GCA_000404065.3 Pinus taeda | reverse complement strand
ATATTGTAAGGTCCCACCTTACCAACCATAAACAATATAGAGAAGCAGAGGTCACATTGAGTACTAATACTCAACTTTTTTATTTCATAAGATGACTAACTTAGTTTTCATGTAATCATGTTCCTTAATCTACATCAATATAAGAATATAAAAAAATAAGTGAGGAATAACTTTCCTTTAAAGCCAATTCCAAAACACATTTCTCTTCAAGTTTAAAAGAATATAGCATGTGCTCTTTTCATAATTATATGTGAGCGCTAAGTAAGGATGAAAATAAATTCCACCATAATTCCATTTGCAAGCATTAAGCTAGATTAGCCTATTTGGTTTCCTAGATTATGCTACATAAGTTCCACTTATTGACTCTTGACACCAAAACCATAGACGTATGACAAAAGAGCCTAAAATATTATGCTTCTATCACAAAAAATCAAATGTAAGGGTATGAGTATCAACCTACATTTAACAAGGTAATTGAAGGAGTAATATGCTTCTCCTCATTAGTAAATCATAAATATGACATGTTTATTTTTATACGGGAATAGTGTCCACACGGATGCTGCTATTTCCACTAAGATGTGTGGCTATCTTAGAAACAAACAATCAAAGTCTACTGTTGATTCCTTTTATGAAATAGATGAGAGGAGAACCAAGAGGGACAACCTGAGTCTTGCGCTCGATTCCCTCTCCTTCTTGATAGAGTTTTTCTACCTACTCTTTGTCTGCTCAACTTCAAAAGGACCTATAGAATCACATCAACATACTACTATGCACGAAACAAGGATCTAAATTCACAAATAATGTAGGATCAGATGTACATTAACCATAATAAAGTATATATAAACAAGTACACCAAGATATGGAAGGAAACAAGAATAGATTTATTCAGATAAAAGTAGCAAGAGGATTACAGCCATGAGCAGCTCTGACCCAGCATCATCCTCCAGCTAAGAAGCCCTTCTTTCACCTCAAGCAAAGCAAAATCACCCAACACCGTGAATGTACACAAGAATACTGACAACACTTCTCTCTAGATTACAAAATTCCAGCCTCCGGATCTCTGTGATGAGGGATCCATATATAGATGATTATAGAGAGGTGAGTCATCTTTTGAGATCTTGATTAGTGTCTTATCTCTAATAGTTCTTGCTTCCACTTGGAGAATGAAGATGTCTTACTCATCCCTGGTCGAGAATGGAGTGGCAAGTGTCAGAGGGGAAGCTTCTAGAAGATTTCGTGATCTTCCACCTCGCATTTTGGTCCCTGCCATTTGTCCATTCCCAACCATTGCACCCTACATAGGAGCAAAATAGTATGCATCACACCCTGTACATTGGGAAGGTGATATGCATGGAACCCTCTGCATGGAGCTTTCACTATGGTCCAATTTTGACCATTTATGAGCAGTTTTCAATGGAGAACTTCTGGGAGATGATGTAACCAGTTGACCCTGTTCCTTTAGGTAGTGAAGCAACCCTTTTAGGGACTTAAGAGCCCTCAGTTTATGGACATTTGTGATTGGGGTTGAAGTTCCCAAAAATGTCTATAACAGTTGCCCCCTAAAGCATGAGGTCGTTTTTGATGTCGGGTGAAATGGTTACTATGAGGATATGAAGTTTTTCTGAGCTGGGAGGTGACCTGTAATAAGATACAATACAATACATTATATGACAACATTTTTTCATGATCTAGCTGAGGCAGGAATTCCCATGCTTAGCTTTATAAACTCATCTTCATGTACATAGGACAGACGATCGTCTGTGTGACAGACTGATGATATGGACACATCATCCTTTGATTTGGGCGATCATCTGTTCCGCAATGATGTACACTAGATGTTTTTATATTCCTGAATATATCGCAGCCTGGATGGATGAAACTAGATCCGAGGTCTTCAAACTCGCCCAATCTTCACTGGGAGTACAAGTCGATCCATGTGAAAAATGTTTTGGAGTCAAACATGGAAAGACATCACCTGATTACCAGCCAATGATGTAAGTTGTTAACAGGCGTGAGAGGAATGACCAATAATGAAAATGACCTCAAGGTACTACAATACAATCTACGTGGTGTGAAAAATAGACTTGGTGTCAAACACCACATAAAATCTCTCGGTCAAAGGTCATTGATGTAAACCTGTCGCCGAAAGTGAGAAACTTTCCATTGAGGCATGCAACCTTCAAAGTATTGAAAGGGTTGTTCCTAAGTCAAATTCTTGGATAATGAGCTGATGTCAACAAGAAGTGACCTGTCGTAGGAGGGCCCTAATGAATCCCACATCAATGACACGGAACGAAGAAAATGATTTTGGAGGTGAAAACAAACTAACGATATGGGGGTTCAGGGTGGCGGTCATGAAGGAATGAAGCATGAATGAATTGCAGTGGGTGAGACTCAGGTGAATTGTCTGAATGACTTCTTGAACATATGGGTGACACTGAGATGGATTGTAGTGTCACCCTAAGTGGATGGTGTGACGGACCAATGGTGAGAACTAGTGAATGGAACAACCAACCCGACATGGATCTAAGAAGGTCATGCAAGAGGGACTTGCTACCAATAAGGTTCTCTGTTTTCTGCAATTTTCCCCTAGTCAGCTGACCAGTCTCTTTTTTTGTCAAGCTTGAGGAGGATAACATATGCTTGTTCTATAATCCGCCCTTCAGGCGAACTTGTCGCTATATTTTAGCGAGCCTAGCGATAGTGAAACTCATTCTCATCCTGTTGGATGAGTTTTTCACTATTTAGTTTAACAATTTTGACGAAAAATATAACTCAGCCTCTTTCAAGTTTAGAGAGTCTGAAAGAAACAGAAAGAATACTCTGAAGATTCTTTTTTGTTGCATAATCCCTTAAGTCCGAAAAAGCGTAAAATAATACAAAAGGGATGAAGTTTTGATAGTTTTAATGAGCTGAACAAGATAAGCGCTCAATATTTTTGTGTAATAATCCCGTAGGTCCAAAATGATTAAAATCTAGAGGAGGGATAGCACTTCCGTTGCCTTTTAATGAGCTGGAGAGGCCAATCGCTCGGCAATCTTTTCATATTTTACAAGTCAGGTGAAAAGATCTTAAAGAAGACTCGTTTTCGAGGAACGAGTGATGGTTTGAGATAGCAGTTGATTCCAAGTAAGGTTTGGAATTTTCCAATCACGACAGAGTTACAAGGATGGCTAGCAGAATCACTCTTCGCAGATGTTCCTCGAAGGGGTAAACAATCATGTGGGGGTGAATGATCGGCTAAAATAGAGTGGAGGTGATGGCGAGAACACGACCAAGGCTCAAAAGATGGTGATAAGGCATTCATAATGGTTATTTACCCATTCATTTTTTAATGAGCTTAAATGCGGGGAGAAACACTTGCTCATGACTTATGTTTATTTTTTAACGAGCATGAACTATTCGCTAAAACTGCTCGCGGATAGTTTACTTTTTAACGAGCTTGAACTCTATGACAACATTGCTCGCCACTCGTATGATGGAAATGTCTCATTCGAGATGCTATTTTGAAGTGGCTTACATCTCGAAAGCTTTGCCACAAATACTTTCTTTATGCAAGCTCGGAAACAACTAGCCTTACGGGTTTAAAGGGTTAGAGGTCCTACAAATTTAAAAAATAAATAGTCGCTCTTCACTTGCATGCGGAAAGGTTTGCATGCCCCCAAGTATAGCTAAAAATTTCCAAGTTACCATTAAAGTTCTATAAGCGTAGAAAATAAAATTATTTCTCGGTGATGTCCATCGAAATAGACAAAGGGGAGTGGTGTAGAGATACTCCACCCACATAACTTTAACGAAGGTATCGTATTCCAGTCTATTCCCATTTTCTTGTGAGGACGGGTTCGCCAGACTAGTCATATATCCCTCGCGGAAATCCACTCTATATCCAAGGTTTTCCTACCGAAACAGACGAGGGTGCATGCCCCCTAGGTTTTAGTCACATCTTCCTGAATCACTCGCGCTCATCAGGTGGACGGACTGGAAACCGATGAGACATTTCTTGCATGAAAAGACCATTTAGGGATGGCATTTGACTATTTGCGATTTGTGAACTGGGGAATGAAATTTGGTATATGAGCTTGACCATTCTGCCTTCGTGTGGAAAATACATTACTCTAAAGAGTGAGGAGACGATGGCTCCCATGCAATAAATATAGTCGCGTCCAAGGATTAGATTGTAATCTGAAGGTCCTTGAACTACCATAACGTTCATGTGAACAATTTTCCTTCTCAAAGTAATGGGCACATTTGGAAGGATCCCTAAAGGTCGACTTGCTCCTTTGTTGAAGGCTATTAGATTTCTCATTTCAGGCAAAAGCGATGGCGAACGAAGCGCTTTCCAAGCATTTGAGGGAAGGATACTCACAGAAGCCCCTTCATCGATGATGGTACCAACCATGACCATTATGTAAGCTTGTACAATAATTTTGAATGGTATCCTGGCTCGTAAACGAGGTCTGCCTAGTAGATTCCAGTCGAAGAAAACCACTAGGTTGCTTGGTGGTGGGACCGAATAGATGGCCGGGTAAGACTCTGATGAACTTCCTTCCCACGGTAAAGGAACGGGAGGACTACCCCCAAGCTCATCGGAGTCAGTGTTGATGAAAAGAATTTGAACGGTGTCGTTCTCTTTCTCTTCAGTGATGGTATCGTTCAAAGATGAACACTCTAAAGGGAATACTGGTTCAACTGCCGTATCAACCCTTTGACTTTCGTCTGGTATGGATTCTGAAGGTTCATTTTCAATGATAGGTGCTTCGGCTGACCACGAAGATGGGCCGGTCGGATTTTCAACTGGTGGAGGACTCGGTAAGAGTTTTTGATATCCAGGAGGAAGTCGTAACGGTGAAACCGGACGACTATATAAAACTCTTTTAGCCTCTTCAAGGAAGGGACAGTGGTGGATGGTGTGATCGCCTTCACACAACTTACAAGGAAGTTTAGCATTCCTTTTCTTTCCATGTGATTCACTTTCACAGGTTGATGGTGAGGATTCAACATGATCACGAGAGGTTGATGCTACCGGGTGGTGCAAACGAGGAGACCAGTCCCTTAACCTCCGAGGGATGCAGGGACAATCTCGGTGATAGTGGTCTCCATTGCAAATGACACAAGGAGATTTAGGTTTTGACTCTGCGGTGTGTGTTTTTTTGCTAGACGATACTTGGTTGTTCCCTTTCGATTTTGGTTCCTTTTTATTATTTTTCTTTTTCTCTTTCTGCTTCTTCTTCTTCACAGTCACTTGAATTTTAGCTTTATCGACTTTTCCAAGCGAAGAGGAAGGAGGAGAAGGAGAATCAGATGAAGTAGAAGGTTGGGAAGCAACTCTAGTGTCGTCTAGTTGCTGATTAGACTGTTCAGGAATTGTGGGATTCTGAACGACAAAGGTAGAGAAGAGCCAGACTAGCAAGCCAATTGTCAATCCTGGAAGTGACAAAGTAGCCATATGGGGTGGACCAACATCTCCCCAAGATAGGAAGGGACTGGGATTTCCTTCACGGGGAAATTCTTGGTTGGTAGACTCCATTTTCTCAACCTGGAGATCAACGGGGGGAATTTGTGACGTTATTCTGGTTTAAAATAAATTTTTAGACGCTTGGACACACTTGTTTTTTCAATTTTAAAGAGTCGAGAAAAAACAAAAGATGACTCTAGTCACCTTCAATTTTTATTGAACTTGAAGTGACAAGCGCTCAGAGGACCTTTTCCGTTAAGGAGTCTGAAAAGGAGCAAAATGGACTTCTCTGGAGATCTAGGCAGAGAGGATTACCAAACCAATCGTAAAAATGAAGAATACTTTTTATAGTACGGCAGTCAGTCTTCCTGAATGCTGTGTTCGGTGCATTATGATCGATAGGGCGGTAGACACGACTTCCTAAGGATAAAGGATGAAACCTATAGTGGTCTCCCAATATATACGCGACGTTACGTGGGAGAACAAATTTGTACTAGCACTTATCGTCTCAGAGTGGAGGAATCACCCAACCAGCACTGAAAGCAAAAGTTACCAAGCTTTACGACACCAGAATACGTCTCTAGCCTAGACCTCTAGATGTTGCGCTAAGTTCCAAAGCATTGTGAGATTCACTGAGATTTATTTTAAGTTGATCTTTCTTAGCAGTTTGCCTTTCAGGTTCACCACATGATGTATGTATAATTCCTAAATGCAGTCTAAGATGATAAATAGATGTTTTATCTTCTTTCAACAATGAAAATCCTAGCTACTAAGGGGAAGAAAGTCAAGCATATTTTCTTCACAGAGCACAGAGCACACGCTAATATGCACAGTCCTAAATCAAGCCAAGAATTCAAGATGCAAATGCACATGCATGTATTGGTTTTCAATTCCCTTAATGTGTAAATGACACTAAGAAAACTATGTGAAAAATTGAAATACTTTCAAAGCGACTCTACTCAACAAAATTCTTTTTGAAAACGAAGTGAGAACAAGAGAGACACTTTGCGATTTTGAAATGGAAATTACTTTTCGACACTTCAAAAATAGTAAATCAAGTCTTATGCAATGATAACTGTATAATAAACTATCTAAAACAATGTGATTTCTTTCTAGAACTGAAAATGACAGCTACGACACTTTCAGATCTAGAGACGATAGTTTGACTATGTTATTTTTTGCAAAAGAGAACTAAAACGACACACAATACATAAAAAACATTCATAGTTCTTCGCACTAAGGAGGCGGAATAATGCAAGAAAAGGGAGTATTCACAGAAGAGCACTGATTATAGAGAGAAAAAACTCTTGAATAAGACTGAAAACAGTGAGAAAAATCCACAGTCGGAGGGTAAAATCAGTCCTCCCTAACCATCACACCTGTTACACAGTGAACTCAGTATGCAGCGGAGTTACTCCATTTGAGAAGTACGATGCATACAGGCTGCCTTGAAGGCAGGGTATGATGGTTACTGTGCGAGACTCTGAACGAGACTTCACTCACAGTTTGCAGTTTAGTTCAGGTGTTTAAGCTGAATAAGTACAGATCAATGTATGTAAAAACATAGGGGTGATTTGAGAGGTTACTAAAGCCACTACTTAGGGCAATTAGATTGCTTGCAGATCTATTGTTTAATTTATAAACAAAAACCCGGGGATTGACTGAAGCAGCATTGATTTACTTTGCATTTGTATGACAAATTCAGTTCGAAGGCTAGCTGGCTTGACTTTAGGCTCCGTCTGTATGTTTATAAAAGAAACAAGGATAGATAGGCTAACAACTAATCTAGTCTCTCCCCAGTGAAGTCGCCATTTTGTTATACGAGAATAGTGTCCACACGGATGCTGCTATTCCAAATAAGATGTGTGGCTATCTTAGAAGCAAACAATCAAAGTCTATTGTTGATTCCTTTTATGAAAATAGATGAGAGGAGAACTAAGAGGGCTAACCTGAGTCTTGTGTTCGATTCCCTCTCCTTCTTGATATAGTTTTTCTGCTTTCTCTTTGTCTTCTCAGCTTCAAAAGGACCTGTAGAATCACAACAACATACTACTATGCAAGAAACAAGGATCTAAATTCACAAATAATGTAGGGTCATATGTACATTAACCATATACAAGCATATATAAACAAGTACACCAGGATATGGAAGGAAATAAGAATAGCTTTATTCAGATAAAAGTAGCAAGAGGATTACAACCATGAGCAGCTCTGACCCAGCATCATCCTCCAGGTAAGAAGCCCTTCTTTCACCTAAAGCAAAGTAAAATCACCCAACACTGTGAATGTACACAATAATACTTACAACACTTCTCTCTAGATTACAAAATTCCAGCCTCCGGATCTCTGTGATGAGGGATCCATATATAGATGATTACAGAGAGGTGAGTCATCTTTTGGGATCTTGATTAGTGTCTTCTCTCTGATAGTTCCTGCTCCCACTTGGAGAATGAAGATCTCTTACTCATCCCTGGTTGAAAATGGAGTGGCAAGTGTTAGAGGGGAAGCTTCTGGAATATTCCATGATATTCCACCTCGCATTTTGGTCCCTGTCATTTGTCCATTCCCGACCATTGCACCCTAAAGAGGAGAAAAATAGTATGAATCGCACCCTGTACATTGGGAAGGTGATATGCATCGCACCCTTTGCATGGAGCTTTTAGTATGGTCCAATTTTGACCATTTATTAACAGTTTTCAGTGGAGAACTTCTCAGAGATGATGTAACCAATTGACCTTGTTCCTTTAGGCAGTGAAGCAACCCTTTTAGGGACTTAGCAGCCCTCGGTTTATGGACGTTTGTGATTGGGGTTGAAGTGCCCAAAAATTTCTATAACATTTATGAAATGGAAAATGGAATCATAAAAGATATTGACTCAACAACATTTTGAAATTCATCAATTATAAATTCACAATCAGAATTATTAAGGCAGAACCATTATTTGCAAAATGGAATTGCTTCAATCATGAAACTTGTATAATGAATGTTGTAGCAAGACAAACTACCTTTACAAATTCATAAGCATATTATTCTTCAAAAAGTGCCAAGTAAAATAATGGACTTGCTCAAATTAGGCACAAATAGTTGTTTGTTATAGCCATTGAAGAATAATACTGGACCCACGAATACATGTAACTCAGATCAAACTTATTATGCTCACTTGCACAAGAAATTAAATCCTATTGAATTTATCATTGTAAAATTGTTTCCAACAACAACCCCTTTTCTCTCATGATAGCTTTAGATTAGAAAAGTAATAAGTATCCTATTGAAATATTCTCTATTCTCACTTCAACAAATTTATTAAGTTCATATTCACATTCATACAAAAATTTGTAGACACAAGAAGCTACATCCATTGATAAATTTATTCATAAATTTGTAGTACATAAAAGCAATAGTTATTACGAAATTTACTTTGACAATGTATGTGCATAAAAGCTACAACCATTGAGGGCTTTTGACAAAGAGCTTGTAATCATGCAACCTACAACCGTTAATGCATCTTCTCAAACACTTGACAACCATAATCTCTTAAGGAAATTTTGATAACCATTAGCTAACATGAATCTCTGATTCTTCCTCAACCTATTTAACTCATAGAATTCATAAATTGGAAACTTAATATGTTGGCATATTAAAATAGGGACTAAATGAACTTAATATTTCACCAAAAACTTGACAACACGCAACATAATTGGCATCAACAATATGCAAAATCCCTCATATTTACGATTTAGGTTCTAAAAAGATTTTTTTTGGAATCAAATTGGGGGCCTTCAATCCAAATGTTATGAATACCACCTCATGTTCTCTTGAATCATTATGAAACAACTTGTGGATGTAAATCTTCTAAATAGAAAGGACCTTAACAATGAAATTTCATTTTTCAGATTTTTCCAAACATATGGCATGAAAACTTAAATATACAACCATGCATAATAGAGAAATAATATTATGTATTGGCTAAATGATTTTCTATGTCTTTCCCTCTATTGTTAATGATTAAAGGAATTTCAGATTCATCAATCATTATTTTCACTCAATATTTCCTAAAGACACATGACACGAATCCTAAGTTATTGTCATACATATGAAGAAACACTCCAAAATAAATTTTCACAAATGATGATTTTGTAATTGATTTTGTATCCTTACTCACTATCCACATTTGCAAGGTTTTCAAGCATATATTGATTGAGAATTACATCAAACCTTTTATATTCCAAACCATATTTTGGCTCGAATTATGTTGGCATTTCTTTTAATGCCTAATCCTTTATTTCCTCTAGGCATATTTTGGTATATGTCCATTTCCTACTTCTCTTATAGGTTGCAAGTTAGCACTTCTCTCTTTCTCTCTCTCTCTCTCCATCTATATATATAAATATATATATATATATATATATATATATTATATACATATGCAGGGATTTTTCCAAACACTTTGAAAACATACCAAGAAACCCTTTTAAAAATGCATCTAATTACCTATTTTAATTAAAACCATAAGTCATGAAACTCTTACTTAACCTTTTCACAATTCTTTACTGTAATTATTTTTAGCCATATTTAGCTTTTCTTCCTCAATTCATTACAATACCAAGGTTAGTACAATAAAATACATCAATAGTAATTTTAACTTGATATATAAAGATGAATACAAATAGAATACTGTTAGTATTCATTTTCAACTGATCCATTAAGCTTCAAGATAACATAATCTCAAACTAAAGTTACATGCTTACAAAAATTAAAACTTATACAATTCTTTATGCTAATACCATACTAAAATTTCAAGGAAAATAAATTTATACATGATATGATATTCAAATCCAATAGTTGAAGACAATATCCATCTTTGATTCCTTAAAAGAATTATTTTAACCACCTCATTTACCTCTCAATTATTTCTAGGAAGAAATCCCCCCCCCCCCCCAGATCCCCTGAGTTGTATAAGCTCACAAGTAGTACCAAAATATAGCAATAGAGAGATATACAAGGAAAGTCGAGGAAGAAGATTTTCACTTCCTTTCAATACCACTCATGTTCAACTCCAATGGGTAGAGCTACTTAGTAATTTGGATTAGCATTTGGCTACTCTCTAGGGCTCTCCTTCTCATAATCTTCTTCAAATCTCTTAAACTTTTGGTATCACAATGCACCTCTCCTCCACCCTGGCTGAGAAGACATCAGACACATATATAGGAAGAGAAATGAATTATCATTATAAATGAGGAGTAATATGCAGGCCTTAAGGAAGAGTAACATATTCCATTTAGGGGAGTGTAAATCATGCCATTAAGGAGAGGTACACATGCCCTAGTTAAGGAGAGTGTAACATTTGCATTAAAGAAAGTGTCAAAGGAATATTTTATGACATGCCTTTAATGAGTGAGAGGAATACACCATGTATTTAATGAGTGTGTAAGGGAGAGTTTAATGTATCATTAAGAGAGAGAGTTACATATATCCATTGAGTCATAAAGGAGAGAGGTGTGAAGTGATTGAGGAGATGAAGGTGACTTGTAATTCCTTTTAATAATAATAATATCATAGTATCATAAAGGATATTAGTAATATTGATGATTAAATCGAGATTGAAGTATTAGGATTGATTAGTGATATGTTAAGTGATATTCCCTCAACTATACTTGATTACCAATTGATGCAAAGTGGTTTACTATTTTTGGAAAATCGATGTTGAGATGCTATACATGACTTTCTATTTTTAGAAATTCACACCACAATCGTCAAAAATGATATTTTATTAAGGAAATTTATCCCCAAGGTACTCATGAATGGTATTTTTCTTCCTTAGAATACGTATATTGCATCCCTATTTCATGCATCTATGTGCATTAGAATATTAGCGAGTTTGTGCCTTGATCTACTCCAAGGTTCCCAGATTCCACAACTTCATGTTTTAAGTATTCAAGACTCCATGCGATAATCCTTTTATTATAGATCCAAGACTCCATGTCTTTATATTTCATGCATTTAGGACTATATTCCCTAATTTCCATGGCTTCTCATTTACTCTGCTTTGGAACACCATGCTTCACCTTAAGGTATTGATTATGACTTCATACCCATCTAATGGTTAGTTGGTAAGGTCTTGTTCCAAGACCATGAATTTTTCATGAATTTCAAAATAATTTTGGTTTTGAAGAAATGACTTTCACAGTCATTTATGATTCTCTATATGCTTAGAGTAGTTATATAGAGGTATAGGTTAGAGATAGGTATAGTTTATAGGTCCTAGGGTAGGTAGGTATACCCCACATAGAAAAAAGTTTCAAGATGTTAAAAGCCTTCTTATCAATATGTTTCATTTCTAAACAACCTAGAGCATCCTCGTTGGAAAATAACTAGGTCCTTTGCCACACCCTCCTCAGTTCACGATAAAGCATATATAGTCATAGAAATCATGTCTCATCCATAAATCATAATTAACCATATGTTCCACATAATCATGAGCATCCATGTATTTATGTGTCATAATCCTTGATCACCATCCATGTCATACACCTATACTCCACGTCTTTATCTTTCATGCATTTAGGACTATATTCCCTAATTTCCATGGCTTCTCATTTACTCTTCTTTGGAACACCACACTTCACCTTAAGGTATTGATTATGACTTCATACCCATCTAATTATTAGTTGGTAAGGTCTTGTTCCAAGACCATGAATTTTTCATGAATTTCAAAATAATTTTGGTTTTGAAGAAATGACTTCCACAGTCATTTATGATTCTCTATGTGCTTAGAGTAGTTATATAGAGGTATAGGCTAGAGATACGTATGGTTTATAGGTCCTAGGGCAGGTAGGTATACCCCCCATAGAAAAATTTTAAAGATGTTAAAAGCCTTCTTATCAATAGGTTTCATATCTAAACAACCTAGAGCATCCTTGTTGGAAAATAATCAGGTCCTTTGCCACACCCTCCTTAGTTCAAGATTAAGCATATATAGTCATAGGAATCATGTATCATCCATAAATCATAATTAACCATATGTTCCACATAACCATGAGCATCCATGTATTTATGTGTCATAATCCTGGATCACCATCCATGTCATACACCTATGTCCAAACTAGGATACTAAAAGAGAAAACATCGATAATGCACACAACCAAAATCAATCTTTACCAAAATTAACCTTATACATATAACCATAGATATTATCATAAACATGCACCCAAACTAGATTTATAGCATACACACATATAGATAAGTCTCACATAAATAATTTTTATATCATTGCATCAAAATTACCCTCTCCAAGTGTCACCAAAGCTAAGTCACCAAGAAGGGACACTACATATATACCAAATAACTCTAAATTTCCTAAGATCCAAAATAATATATATATATATATATATATATATATATTATTTTCATATTTAGAATTAAATTTATTACTGTTTAATTTGTTAATTATTTTAATTAATTAATTAGAACTAACATCAATAAGAAAGAATAATAATTCAGAAAAGGAATTATCACATCCTCCAATCAAGTTTTAATAAAAAGAAAATAAATGAAAACAAAAGGTTATATGATTCTTCTTCCTTTGAACATTCGTTTACTTTGATTATTATTTAGAAAGAGTTGAGACTCCATAAAGGTGGGGGAGCCTACTCCTTTATCCTTATCATAATGGACCAAATATGTCCTTTGTGTGCCAAATATGAGAACTAATTCTCATGAGAATTGAAGTGAAACTAGGTGATGATCTATCCCCAAAACACATTGGGATGAAAGAATCTACCTCGTTTTTGATACTAAGAAAGTTGAAGATGAAAAGCTTCTTCTCTTGGAGTGTGTGACCCTTACTCCAATATGCTCACCCTTTTAGAACATTTGTCACACTAGGAGTCGTCATGACATGTTAAGAAGAACTAATGTCTGAGAAAACTTCCCACACTTCCTTCTAATCATAGAAATAACATATTAGAGTACACAAGTTAATTTATTACCTTCTTAAGGTCCAATAGACCATAATGGCCTTTGTCAATGTTAACCATCATCTTCATATATATATATATATATATATTGTAGGGGAAAATACCGAGAGGGGGGTGGAGTGAAGCAATATTTCTAGTTCAATAAAATTTTCACTTCATTTCCTCATTTCTGTATGTGACTTCATAGAAGGGAACCCACGTATGTATGTGACTATTCTTAAGACAACTAGCATATATCTATTAAACATACTTTGCAGTTAACTCATCTTCTATTTATTTTGATCCAGTGCATCAACACTTCATTAAACATTGAATAGAGAGTAACCATGTGCAGTAAGAACAAAATAAAACATCATACATAAGAAACACACTTGAACACCAGGATTTTAGGTGGAAACCTAATGCATAAAAAAACCACTTGTTGTTTTCATCTCTATCTTCTTTTTAATATAAAGAAAAGATTTTACAATTGTGTACTGGCGTAGACTCATACCAGTACGTAGGCACCCGCTTGTAGGAGGCTAAAACCTTCACTCATTTTCATCTCCTACTAGAAGGGAGCTCCAACCCCCTGGATCTTGTACTAGTGTACACTCATACCAGTACACATGCACCAACCTATAGAAGGCTGCAACCTTTGTTTTTTCTCCAACTACTACTAAAAGGGAGCTCCAACCCCTTGATTTCATTTACCGACTACCATTGGAAGCAAGCTCCAAATCCCTCAACTCCGGGGACCATGTTTCATACATTTTCATAATAGATCCACCTGCTACAACACATCATAACTTCTAGGCCATGTTTCATGAAATTTTCAGATTGGACCCATTACCAACATTCAAGATCAATACTAATCATCACACTGAAACTTATCAGTGTAAATAAATCATCAATCTTTGATAAAACTAAAGCAACCAACCATTGAAACTCAATCACTGAGTTTACCAAAAACTCAACCAATCAACTAGAATAATAATATCGTTGTATTAGAATATCAAATAGCATATCACACATCACAAAAACTAGATTTTATTACTGTAAACCCTGATCAATCATCTGTGAAAATAATGCCTTTCATGAATCATATCCACGTATAGATCTTCAACCTCTGAAAACTAAAAACTAAACAATTTTTTATTCTAAAACAAACATTGAATCATACTCATATCTACTATATCATTCTGAACCAATCACAAAACTTTCCCTGATCCCCAAGCATAATTAGAAAGTAAATTCAACATTCTTTAATCAATCAATCCATAATCAAAACATCATTGTTTAAGCAGAGATCATCAATAAGACCTCATTGAAAGACAACAGAAACACATCAAGATTGATTAAACTAATCAAACATCCTTTTCATCAAAATGCTACTTTATGTGTGTGCTTTCTTCAAAGCATATCCACGCGTGTAAGCAGTTTTCAGAAATAAAAAAAAAAAAAAACCACATGTATGCAACTTACCAGAACCACACTAGCTTGTGTGTGCACCTTTTAGGCTATAAAACCCACATATAGATCTTCAAATTCAGAATCAAATATTTGTTGTAATATATAACTTAAAACATACCCAAATCGAAGCATACACATGAAAATCATGTGTTAAGACGCCATCAACACAAATCAAATCATCCCATAATTATGATTGTCATCTCATATCTATTAGATCTGATCCATCATCAAACTCCCCGGTGTATAGTTAGTTTAGATCAATCAAAGCATCAATAGCTCATAACATGCATACTTTCTTCAGATATAACTATTCATAATATTTCCATCACTTGTACAATCTTCACACATTTTACCACTTTGATCTTCATCACCTTACATAGCTTATTCTTTTTCAATACCACAGGTCAAACCCATACTCCAACCAATGGTTTTCTTAGACGGGATGAAAAGATCTCTTACTGGACTCAATACCAAAGGGAAATACTGTGGTAAGGAATCTTGGTATTTTGAATAACATGATTCAGAAATTGTAAGCACCTTTTCTTCTTCATACCTGCATGTACATGAATTTTCTTAACAGAACCTGTGTATACTTCTTGAGCTTTCAACTTTATCATAAGCATGCCCCTAAACTACTATGCCTTTGCCAAAACACTCTATCACATCTGTAAAACAATTTGTCACATCCTGTTTACATCTTCAACAAGTAGGTTTTCATCAAGATAAAACTCATCAAGTAGATTACATTCATCGGGTAGGTTGCCATCAAGGACAACACATAATTCATAATGCCAACAATCTCCCCCTTTGGAGTTGATGGAAAAAACTTTGGTGTTTGGTCACCACAACCTATAAATACCTGTAAAACACACCAAACCAAGCTATTCTCTAATCACCTAGCAACTCTCCCCCTTTGACATCAAGGGAAAAGGGTTGACCAATGCTGAATGAAGACTTTTGTGTATGAAAGGCTGAGTATGAACACTAATCATGCTCCTCGTGACCACATGCTGAAGTTTCTGAGGGATGTACAATGAAATACATAACTCTACGACTCATATGAATTTTCCTATCACCAAGGACTCAAACTTACATTAATCACCAAATCATAGTGGGTTTATATTTTTGACATCATTATTACATCAACTTCCTAATCACACTGGGATTACAAATTACATCACATGTCGAAAATGACTTCACCATGATAGTCCATACATGACTGAATTCTAAAATGATTACATCATAGTTCTTTGCATGACCTTTACATCAAATGATAGATAGGACGTTTATAACCAAGACCAAAGACCTCAATAATACCATGAGAGTCATCATCAACTATCATACACCATATATGATCTTTACCATAAGCATATGTTAGTAGCACTAAGAACAATAACGTGTATCAATTCACAAGATAAAGCATTCTAGCGTCAATATCATCAACTTGTGACCTAGTATGCAACCACAACATCATAAGTGTGAATATTCATAAGATAGGAAAGCGTAGCACCATTCTTCAATATGCCATGTTTCCAAGTATCATTCAATGGATGTAGCAATAGCATATGACCATGTCATCACAACATCATTCTCTTGGCCCAAATTCTTCATAACAATATTTATCACACTAACATGACTTCATCAATATGAAACATAATCAACTATTCATCATAGTATGGGATAGAAAATGCATCATTCAAGAACTTCATCAACATAATAAACATCACCAAATAATCATTATGTATGAAGCAAACCTAATGCCAACAAGGCATTATCAGAAGCATAGGAAATGCTCCCCCTGAACCTATGCCAATTGTTCACTGTTAGATATGATCATATCATTTTATATATCAGTAAGGATCATCAAGGCATCATCATCAACAATCATAAAATACTTATATAAGCCAAAACGACTTTAAAATAGCATCAACAGACTGTAACCTTCAATCATTAGAGCAGAAAATGCAATTGATAATTGATTGAATCATATCAGACCCTATTCTTGAGTTTGTCCCACTATTTCTTCAACAAACCAAAATTACGTGATTGTGCAACGTATAACTCACACATACATATGTATTTTCTTCATAAGATCCATGTAGAGAAAGTGAAATATTGAAATTTAACACTCTCAGCTCCCTGAGTCTATTCTGTCTCTACCTATGAATTGTTACTACACCAGAGTCACTATTAGTAGTATAAGAAACATGAAAATGAAAAACAACCATGGTAATTAACATGTATTACTCGCCCTAAGATTTAAAAATCATTTATCTTCACGACATGATAACCATCTTTTGTTTTTCATGAGTTCAAGTACCTCTCACCATTTCTGTAGTCAATGTTAGAAATATTCATTTAATAATAAGAGACTTCCATAGGCACCATCTTATCTTAATCCAAGTCTGAACCTTTCTCATATCTATGAGAATTCTGATCTTCAAACACATATAATTTGTATCATTTTCTATATCCTCTTATTATGAATTTTCCAGTTGCTTCATTCATAACCTTACACTTGGTTGATTTAAACAAAATTATATTTCCCTTATCTTCCATTTTTCCTACACTTAGGATATTCTTCTTTAGCCCTTAAACTAAGAAAGCATCAACTGCTGCTCCAGTTTTATTAATGAGGACTTTACCTTGTCCTAGAGCGTTTTTCTAAAACATCAGTTCCAACAATAACATTACCATGATGGTTCTTCCTAAGAGACTCCATTTTACTCTTATCTCCATGCATGTGATGATAAAATCCATTATCTATGTACCATTCATCTTCATCTTCAAATGACCAAGGAGAAAGACCACACCTTATATGCTCCTATTTTTCTTTTCTTATTGGTTGATCCACCTTTTTTAGATTTTTTGATATTAATGTTCTTAGCTGATTTGTTATCAAGCTGTTTGCAGTGATCCATACACTTATTCATGCATTCTTTCGCTACATGCCCAAAATGTTTACAAGCATAACATCTTATATGTTTCATATTCCTTCTATTGCAATCAATGGCTTTGTGCCCAAACATATTGCCAGTAAAACAATGTCCCTTAAATTTCCTCAAAGAATATGATCTTTTAATGAAAGAATTATTAGCTTGAAAATTCTACTTCTGTAATTGGCTGCAACATGTTTGAAATTATGACATACAGAACATTCAAAATTATTGATCATAGGAGAAAATCAATTAACACTTATATAGTTAGGAGTAAATGATTTCCTTTGAATAATTTCTTTCCTTGGATGTTGATGAGGTTGACTTCTTATATCCTTGTTGAGCATTTCAGATTTTTCATTAGAATTCCTTGCCACGGCTTGTGAGTTAGATTGACCTTTAGCAATTTCATGAAAACCAAGACCAGATTTGATGGAAGGAAACCTTAAACTACTACGAATATTATCCAAAATATTAGTGCTACCTTGAAATCGTAAATGTTTATCCTTTTCTTCTAATTTACCTTTTAAGATCTTTAACTCAACCTGATATTGCTTTTCTCGATTCTTCAAAATTTCTTCAATATTTCTTCCTTCCTCTATTTTCTATTTCAATTTGAGGATCTCTTCTTTCAACCCATGCACTTGTTCTTCAAAAATTTGTAGTAGATCTTCATTCTGCTTATTTGATTTTTCAAGATCTAATTTTAGAGAGATGACCTCGGCTTCAAGTCTTTCATAATATTCGTTAGATACCATACCAACATGATCCTTTTTATCATAAGCCTACAAATTATCATTAAGATTAACAATCTTTTTCAAAGAAAGATCAATATTTGTTCTAAGATGAACAATTTCTTATAACCTGCCTTCTTTTGAATCAACAACTCCATTTTCGACTTTGGAGACATTGTTAAGTATAATATAACCTAAGAGATATTTCTGTTTGACTTCTTCATGTATTTCTTGTAACTTATCCCATACTTTCTTTGTAATAGTATAATGCATAACCTTATTCCATATTGAACCAGATATGTTACAAAAGATGTTACTCAAAGCCTTACTGTTCTTTTGCACTTCCTTGTCTGATGGAGGGAAATTGGTGTAACCATTTCACACTATATGCCATACATCGAGATTCATTAGATTCTGTTTCATATTTCCTTTCCATTGTTGATAATTAGCTTTTCTTAGAATAGGCATATATACATTGTCCATTGATTCTAACTTTCTTTGATCTCTTGCTTCAAGAGGCTTATTTTCACTTTTACCCATAAGTGAAAAATCAGTGGTTTCAATATCACTACCATTGTTTCATACACAAGAAAATGGATCACATCTTAAACAAAAATACAAACCTTATGATGCTTCGTGTTCTCCATTTTTTATCAATAGAAAGCAGGTTGCTCCCTGTTTTGAATATTTGTTGACATATGTCAAATCATCCTTTTCTTCTAGGGCGTCCATGAAATTATCATTAGAATCATATGAAAATGCCATATGTGAGTGACAATATTGATTAGACTCACCTTATTCACCATTTGAAAGACCATCACTATCTTCATGTGTATAGAAACTTCTCTTGTTTTCAAACCTCTTCCTATTTATTTTGGGAGCTTCTTTTCCTTTCTCTTGATTTTCATTATAAGGAAAATTAGCAGCATAATGACCAACTCTACCACAGGCAAAACATTTGAAAGGAAGCTTACCTTTGAATCTTCATGCACCCACTTGGAGTTTCTCTACGACGCTTTCTTCTTCTTATTTTGATACATAACATGATTATTCCTTCTCTTTTCCTTTTGCAGTAGCTTTGAAGGTTACTTCTCTCATATCTGAAGGACCACCTTTCTTCATCTCAAATGCTGCCAATATTCCATGGAGTTGATCAAGTGTAAGACTTCTCAGATCCTGCATTTCTTCAATAGAAGATACTTTGGATTCAATCTTTTGAGTTAGAGATCTCAAAATATTTTCAATACTAGAGGCATATTTTATTTCTTCACCAAGATTTCTCCTAGAATTCACAACCTCATCTACTCTATGAAAAAATGTTGCAATTCTTTCATCATCATGCATTTTCAATGTCTGATACTGAAGGTTGAATTTTTTAAGTTTAGCACTTTTTACCTTGTTGTCACCTTCATAAATTTGGATAATATTATACCAAATTCCCTTTTCTCTATTCAACTGCATTACCTTCATAAACTTGTTCTTGACCAGACTTCCCAAGGTGGGATTTACAACCTTTGCATTCATTTCATATTGTTTATTTCCTGCAGTGTCTAAAAGAATGGGGGCTGGAAATTGATATCCACTTTCAACTATTTACCATACATCAAATCATAGCGCCTACAAGTATGCTCTGATCCTAACATTCCAAAAGACAAAGTTAGTTCCATTAAATATAGGAGGTTTGATAGAAAATACTCCTTCATGACTACCCATCTTGACGGATCTCCTTTAGGCGATTAAGCTTCTGCCAAAGGACCTGCTCTGATACTAATTGTTGGGGAAAATAGTGAGAGGGCGGGTGGTGTGAATCACTATTTCAAAATCAATAAACTTTTCATTTCATTCACTGATTTATGTACACAAAATTTACAGAAGGGAACCCATGTATATATGTGAGTTTTGTTAAGAGGAATAACATATATCCAGTAAACTTACTTTGCAGTTAATTCTTCTTCTATTTATTTTGATCTAGTGAATTAGTAATTCATTAAAAATTGAATAGAAAGTAACCATGTGCAGTAAGAACAAAATAAACCATCATACATAAGCAACACACATGAACATTAGGATATAAGGTCGAAACCCCATGTAGGAAAAACCCACCTACTATTGTGATGGGTAGCAGATCCCCTGTGTAATGCTTTTGGGGATTAAAGCCCATAATTTAGGGTAACAATATTGTAAAAGCTTTGTGAAGTGCACGGATTACGAACTGTAATGGGTCGAGTCAAAGGTTTGTTCGCCCGAAAAATAATGTAAAATAATAGAAAGTGAGTTGGCCTCCCATGGGAAGGTATAAATAGGGCAAAGTTCTAAGGATAGAAGGTATCTTTTGGTTAAGATCTGATGTGTTATGGGTTTGTGAATCAATATTCGCTCTGAGTCTATAAGTCAGAGTTGTGGTTGGTACTAGTTAGAGTAGGCTCTGCAGCTGTGTGCGCATAGGCCTGGTAGAGTTTGCAGCTAAGTGCGTGGACCCCTGCAGCTGAGTGCATAGGGTGGAACTGATTGTGTTGGGTCTCTATAATACTAGTGATTACCCCATTACTATTGGAGTTGTATCCCTTATTAATATTGTTGTGCCCCTATTGTCCCCATATTTTTATTACTGTACCCCATAGAATTCCTCTATTTTTATTTTTGTGGCTTTATATTATTATTGTTAGGTCGGCTAGGTTATATTGTGACTCCTTAGACTCCTATATATAGAAAGGAGGTTTTTTCATTTGAATCATCCAAGAATTTTTCATTTATGTAATGTAAAGGAGGTTTCCCCCTTGAAGAGGCTGAATTCTAAGGCATTGATCTATCTTTTCTATCTTTTTCTTGAGCTAGTTTCATAACATTTGGTATGAGAGGTTTGGATTCTAGGGTTTCGCTGCTCCAAATAGGTCATCATAAATTTTCGCTATAAATTTTTTTTGCGATGTTGCAGAAGCTAAAAAAACACCCATTTGAGAAGAAATCGTGTTGAACCTTGGGTTTGAATTTCAGAGCTTTTCACGCTATATTTGCGGAGATATGATCTGAGGAAGTTGGTCTTTTTGCAGACTCCTAAATTACCTTCCAAACATGTGACCTGGGGAAAATCGTCATATCTTTCTCTCTGAGCATCAATTGAAATTTCATAAGAAGGTATAGAAAGAGGATGGACTATAGTTTCTTTTATATATTTTTCAGTGCCAAAGGTCGAAACAGTGACTCGTGGCACGTCGTACAAGTTTGCTCTACTGAACTAGTCTATAATAAGGTCTGTTACACAAAAATATCGTCACCTTGATTATTTGCAGTCGGTGTAGATCTATCACCACCTATACCAGCTTCCTAAGCAAGTCTTAAACCTCAACTCTTCAAAACAAGCTTTGAAAATGAGAGAAAGACATCAAAAAGCAATGTAACTTTGGTTCCGCACTTTCTCTCTCTTTTGCCTGCGGGCCCACACCTTCTGTTCAGAATATCTACGTACTTATACGCTCTGTATGTAAAGGGGAAGGCGCATACCCCTGTGAAAGTCAAAAGGCGAAATTTTTATCTTAAAAAACTCATCTTGGGTTAATTCTAGAGTTTTCTAGAAGCATTTGTTACGTGGATTGTTCGCTCCAAGTGGTTCATGCATCCCATCATAGGAGGAACTAATCCCTTTTTGAGAGGAGCTATCCCTTTGAAGGAGGATTCTATCCCTTTGAAGGAGGAGCTGGTAACTGATCTCCATTGCACTATAAATTGAGGCATTGGGTCAGTGGCCAGGGAGGTTAGAAGCTGAACTTTTGAGGGTAAATGCTAGTGAAATAAAGACTTCCTATTTGAGCTTAAGAGGAGAGATCACATACCTTTTTGGCTTCATTGGGGAGTGAGTGAAGCTTGTCAAAGTAGAGGAGACTTCTTGTTGGACCCTGGGAGGAGCTTGTACAGCGTCAAGGCAAAGGTTTTAAGGTTCTTCTCCTTTTGAATTAATACAATCAAGCTCATTTTTCTCAACAAGTATCTCATGTTATTTGTTTCATGGACTCCTTGACTTTCATGTTAAATATGTTTTATAATATTGGTTATTCATGTGCTATTTAATCGTTTTCCTTGTTTGTGTTTGCAGGTTTGTGACAAAGGAACTTACTTGGATCAAAAGAGCGAAGGAATCTCCAAACTTGCGTTGGACATGAGGTAGGCCTTAAACACATTTGTTTGCCATTATTTGTAAAGCGCATTTAGAGAAAGATAGTGTCTGGTTGGTGTGTTTGTCATTAGGTCTTCATTAGATTCTAGGAAGGTCTATCTTGTCCGCAAGATCGACTCATTCCACGTGACAAAATGGCGACTCCACTGGGGACTTGATTGTTTTCCTCGTTTTCTTTGACTTGAGAAACTTGCCTTTTTGTTTCTTTTTTTTGCTTGTTGTGTGTGGCTTTGGGTAGACTTAGTGGATTTAGCTTTGTTTTTTATTTTTCATTACTTTGGTCGAAGTCCGCAGTCTGCACGTGTATCACAGTGCATACCTGTACGCACTTTTACTTTGTGCACAGAGTGTACCCGCACCTGGGTAAACTATGCACCTGCGTACCCTGCTAAATTTTTGAAAATTTTGACTTTTGCTTTTTAAGTTAGTTTTATTTTGTTTTTCTAGTGGTTATCCTCTGCCCATACCTGCATGTGACTGGTTGAAATCTTTCCTTGGTTTAACTTCATTAGCATTAGGGTTTTAGGTGAAATTCCTAGGAGTTTTGCTTGTTGGGTTTGTTTTTCGATTTGGTTGTGTAGTGGCTCTGAGCTTACAAGCTATAGGGACTTCAGATCACCTTAGTGCCTACCAACCTTCTTATGAGTCTAACCATTTATGAAATCTCCCCTTGATTGAGGAATCCGCTTTGAGTTTTCTCTTTACAAAACTTCGAAAAGCTTGTGATTGAAAGTTTGATTTTCATTTTTAAAAAGGAAAACAAAATTGGTTGTTCTTGACTTATTTGTGATTCTGGACAAATTTGTCCTTGGTTTGCTTATAGTCAAGTAAAACATCCTCAAAAGGACTTTTGTGAGCTTTTACTTCAAATAGGTTTTCATAGTTTGTAGATCTTAAAGTTTGCTTTATTCATAGTTTTCTCAAAGATTTGCTTTAGTTATAATTTTTTATGTTTTTTAAAAAATATGAAAGATCTCTTTTGAAAAAGTTTGTCTTGGTAGCATTTGAGTGTTCGAATGAAAAAGGGAATTCTTGTGAAAATAATTAGTTGTCTCATTTTGAGTGCATTGAAACGAATACTCTTCTTTTGATTTGATTGTTAAGAAATATTTGTGTTTTCAAGTATTTGCATTTTCCAACTCTTTCCTAGCTAGAACTTCATTGAAGAGAAAAGATCATTTAATCATCTTAAGTGCATTTTTGTAGTGATTTTGAGTCGAGTCTTTACACCACAAGTTTCATCTCCATCACCTCTTGACTTAATCAAAAGCCAATAAAAATCACGCTTAAAATAAAATCAATCTAGCAAATTTTTTGTTTCTAGGGTTCTGATACACCAACATAGCTTAGGCTAGTATCTTGGAGTAGGGAGTAATTAACTCTCCAAGATAGCAAAAAAAACAAGTAGCTTTATCTTGCGGTAGGAGAAATCCAATTGTTGCATCTATGCTCTAGGAAAGCTCCTCTTAAAGGAGAAGCACGAGATCGTGTCCGAACCGGTGTGGGAATCAATCCTTCCTCATTGGGAACGACGCCGGATATTCACGTATTACAAACGGTAAACCTCGGATTGACCATTGTCGAGGAGCCTGGGGTCACTTGTTGGTAAACCTCGGTTTATGTCGAGGAGTCTTCAAGGGGATTGAGCTTGCTACTCTGCCCTTGCGTGTGTATCGGATCGTAGACTATTCCCCCAGATATTTGTTTCTATTGGTAACCTTAGTGACCATATTCTCTAGGATTCTTCCTAAGGTGACGGTGGCGAGAAGATCCCACTGTACCTGGAGCAGACGTCAGCTAGACTCACTTGGATTTTCTGGGGGGTTCTCTTCAATCGAGACGGTTAAGTGGAGAAACTTGGTCCAATCTATTCATTAAGCAGGTTTCCAGGGTAACTGTTCCAACCGCTATTTCTGTATCAAACTCTGCGATGTTGGATTTCATCACCAACTAGTGTTTTCGGTCCGGAAAGTTACTGTTTGTGTGTGTTTGATCTCTTAGATTCTTTAGGCGTGTGCTTCAAATTTGTTTGCATCTTTAGAGACTTTAGGTGATTTTCGTTGAGATTTTACTTTGTTTGCGTGTGAAGTAGTTAAAAGTTTTTAGCTGTGGCTGAATTACCAATACATTCCCGTAGACTTCGGGGCCAATCTCCTGAGTTTGTTAATGTGGCTGATTTACTGAGGACTTCTCGTAGACTTCGAGGTCAACCTCCTGAAGATATACCAAGTCACTTTGAAGAATTGCGAGTCCTCGTATCTCCCAGTAGCGGTAGAAGTGGGTTACCTGAAGAAGGAGAACCTTCTTTGGTAGAATATTTTGATTCTCAACCAATAGTAATTTCAGAGGTTACTGGTAGCATTGCGTCTACTAGTGATATAGGTGAAGAACCTGACGTATCTGAACCCGAATCTGAAGTTGCTCCTACTCCCATATCAGAGTTTGTTTCTCCGACTCACAGTTGTCCTAGTTCTCCTAGGGTAGAAATCGTAATTACCCAAGATCTTCCCGCTGGACTCATAGCGATCGAAGAGCTTGCTATTGCGGATATCGAAGAAAGCTTCCCTTTTCTGGATAATCAACCTATTTTAGAGTTTAGGGAACGTGAATCAATTTTTTATAGTCCGCCTAGGAGCACTGGTTGGTACTGTTCACTGACCAATCTTTTGGAAAATCCGGGACTTAGTTTTACACCACCTCGCATTTTTTATCACCCTTCACCTAGAGATCATTATCCTGCTTTGAATATGTCTAGTCCGTCATCCATGTATTCCCAATCTCCGGAAGCCTATTTGTATGGCGGTCCTTCTGTTCCCGCTAGGTATCAGTCCATTTCTGGTACTTTTTCGGGAGCATCTCCTCGTCCTTTTGAACAAAAGTCGTTAACTGGAAGTAGTGGTACTAAACCGTTGAGTGCAGAGGAAATTCTAATGATGTCAGGTCAACCTCAAGGTGGCCAGTTACCGCCAGGGGGGAAACCTCAAGGTACTCAGCATGTGCCTGGGGGGAAACCTCAGGGTACCCAGTATATGCCTGGGGGGCAACCTCAAGGCACTCAGTTTGCGCCCGAGGGACAACCTCAAGGACAGTACATACCTACGGGAAAGTACGTTCCTCAAGGTCAACCCCAAACTCAATATGTGCCCCAAGGTCAACCTCAGTATCAATATGTACCCCAAGGTCAACCTCACTATCAATATGCACCCCAACATCAACCTCAATATCAGTATGTACCTCAAGGTCAACCCAGTATCAGTACATGCCTCAGGGTTATCAACCCCAAGGTCAGTACCCATCTCAAGGTTATCAACCGCCTTCTGGTCAATCATATTATCAACCCTACCCTCAACTCGATTATGGTCCTCAATATTCTCAAGGTCCATACCCCAGAACGAATTTGGTGTGGGATCCATCTCAATCTCAGCAGGTCTTGCAACCGAATGTGCAGTCGTCATCTCAACCTGGACAACCTTTGGTTGCTGGTCCATCTCAGCAATCCGTCCAGTCCACTGTTCAAACTTCTGCACCTTCTGTAGTTTCTCAGTCTGGGCCTAGTACACCTCGTACTCCGCCTCAAACATCTGCTGCAACTACTGCAACATCTACTCCATCTACCCCACCTTCTTCTGGAGTATCAATAGCTCCAGTTTCTACTGTTCCTGTATCTACTCCTTAGACCTCTTTACCTCAATCTGGATCTACGGTCCAGACTTTGGTCCAGATGCCTGTAGGAAGACGGTTGTTACTTCTCAACCTCAATTTAATCAACCTCCGTACCAAGGACAGTATCAACCTCAATACGGTCCTGCTGCGCAGCAACCAACTTATCAGTATCAACCGTACCCTGGGTATACATATCAACAACCTCAGCAACCCCAGTATGGTCTGGTTAATCCTGGTTCTCCAGGAGGACAAAATATCCCGAATGCGATTCCCATTCCTAGTTATCCTGGATATCCTCCTTCTGGGGTTGGTTTGCAGACCCCAAGTTTCAGGGACCCTAATCGTCAGTTACCATTCATTGCAACTTTGGACTTACCTGACTTGACGTGCCTTACGAACGATCCAATCAACTATCTTCCGTATTGGCCGCCAATGCCGCATAAGTTGCCTAGTGATATTCCGAAATTCGAAGGTAAACCAGGAGAGGACCCGTCGAACCATGTGATGACTTATCATCTCGGGTGTGTGTCCAACTCCATTTCAGATGATTCTATTCGTTTACGTCTATTTCAACGCACTCTAATTGGTCTTGCGGCCAAATGGTATATCGAATTACCGCGAGCCACTTTTTATGATTTTAGTCAGTTAGCTACCTCGTTTTTAACTCATTTTCAGTTGCCAGTAAGATATGACAATTGCACGGAGCTATTGACTTCGTTAAAGCAGTCGATGTACACTTACATCTCAGATCATATCCATGAATGGAGACGTCGACGGCGTTTAGTGAAGGTTTATATTCCGAATCAAATCTTAGCTGAGTGGTTTGTAAAATCCTTGTTGCCTAAGATCACTGAAGATGTAGCTAAAGCCGGGAAGTAGTTACTGAAGAGCAAGTCATTGCTCAAGCGCAGTACCTTGACTTAGTTTACACTCAGTCGGGTACGTTACACGAGAAGATCCCCAACCTCCCTAATCAAAATCAAATCGATGCTGCTTCTTCAGGGTCTCATGCCGCTGACGGTATGATTGGCACGGTAAATACTAAAAGTAAGAAGAAATCTTGTAAGGATTCTTCTCCTATAATAACCTTGCCAGATTCCCTGACAGGAGAGTCTTCCGCGGAACTTTCCGCCGACATTCACGTTGTAGAATATTCTACAGCTAAACCAAAAAATGGTGGTAAGAAGAAAGGGAAGAAGAAGAATAAAGAGAAATTCAAAAGAGAAACCTGAAAAAGCGGAACCCTTTGATGAAAAATGCAAACCTCGTTATTCGTGTCTCATTTGTGATGAAGACCATTATACGAGAGACTACCCTCATCAGGTGGAGGTTGCAAAGATCGTTAAAGGTTCCCAAACTCCTGTTGTCTTGAAGGATCCTTTTCCAGCTCAAGATAGTAAAATGATAGGTTCATCCTCCAGTGCCAATGAAGAACCCATATTGATGATGTCGCATGTAAGGATTGCAACTCGATCGCAAGATTATGGCAGTAAAAGTCTTGTTGATGGAAAGGAAGCAGAATCTTCTCATTCAAATCCATCAACCTCAGCTCCCAATTCCGATCCACTACAGATCGAGAAACCTAACCCGAACTTAGTAATCAAACCGCCCATAAAGGGTGTACTTCGAAAGTCTGCTTTCAATCCACATGTGAGAGCGGCTTAGAATTACAACATTGTTGGGGATTTAGCTGTTTCACCCTCAGCAATGTCGGCTTTGGAAGTGCTGCAATCATGTCCAGCACAACGCAAATTACTTTTTTCGGCTATAGGAGCTGTTGACACTCAGGACCCGAACCTAATAATCTTCGATCTAGAAAATAGTGCACCGCGTCTCCCCCATCAAATGGCTGTCTAGATTCTAGTGATAGTAAAAAACAGATCTGTTCATAGGATTGTGATTGACGAGGGAGCTTCCACGTGCATTATGTCGATACAGTGTTGGAGATCACTTGGTTCTCCTTCATTAAATCAATCCCCGACAATTCTTAAGTCCTTTGATGGCCGTGGGTTTCATCCTTTCAGCATTTTACAGGATCTACCTATAGGGGTTGAAGGAAAAAACGTTAATCTAGATGTGGAGGTGGTTGATGCCCCTCTAGATTACAACCTTCTCTTGGGTCATAGTTGGTCTTACGCTATGACAGATGTTGTCTCATCGGTCTTTCGGCTTATCAAGTTCCCTCACAATGGAAAGATCGTAATTATAGACCAGTTGTCATACTTTTCATACGACCCAGCCTCAGCTGAGAGCATTCAGCACGTTGGCAAAGCGATGATCCCTTATAAGGATGTTGGTGTAGGGTTAGTTAAAGATTCTGGTTTACTGGGCACTTTTCCTTTCCCTCCTATCAACGCATCATCTTCTACTGCAACAATTCATATGTTTTCATTAGAAACCATCGTTAATGATGATCGTTGGATTATCCCTTCTGAAACTGAGATGAACTCATTTGGTACTCTTATGCATTTGAGTCCGTATGAATTTGCATATCAGACTGTGCAGTCATTTTCTGACCCAATATCAACCCAAATCGACTTAATGAATGAAGTCCATGAAGACTCATTTTCAACATTAACCTCGAAATTAAACACGTTTTCCGAACTTGTTCAATCAGATGAGAAAATTTGTGAAATCCTATGTGTCGATGAGTTACCATGGGAAGATCTACATCACAGATCTTCGTTTTTACCCGAGAGCGATCGTTTGGAAAACTATTTTTCATCAATCTTTACAACTGAATATGTTAAGGACCCTCAGAATCCAATGAAACATCCTGATTCTGAGTTAAATTTGGGAAATATTTCTAAAACTATTCCCCTTGACATTTCGGTTAAGCTTGGAATTATTAAACATGTTCATATAGGTGCCTCTTGTATGGACGATGAAATCAAAACATACAAGGCCCTATTTCAAGAATTTTGCGACAAGTTTGCCTGGTCCTATGAGGAAATGCCAAGAATCGATCCAGCAATCATAATTCATGAAATTAAAACCTACCCGGACGCTAAACCCATTCGGCAACGTTTGCGTTAGATCCACCCAAGAAAAGTTGCTGCAATTAAAGCAGAAGTTGAAAAACTGTTGAAAGCAGGTTTCATTTATCCGATCCCGTTAACGGATTGGGTATTGAATATTGTTCCTGTGAACAAAAAGAAAGGGACAATAAGAATCTGTATCAACTATAGGGATATTAATCAATCAAATTACACTACACCCTATATCGATCAAATTATTGATGATTGCGCCGGCAGTGAAATTTTTTCCTTCATGGATGGCTTTTCGGGTTACAATCAAATCAATATTCTGCCCGCCGATCAACCAAAAACGACATTCATTTGTCCATGGGGAACATTTGCTTATTTCAAATTACCTTTTTGCCTTAAGAACGTCGGCGCAACTTTTCAACGGGCTATGTCTTATGCTTTTCATGATATAAAACACATTGTGAAACCTTATCTCGATGACTTGCCTACTCATTCCTTACATAGAGCTGATCACCTCATCCATTTACGAGCAATCTTCATGAGGTGTAGGCATTATCGAATTCGGTTGAATCCCCACAAGTGCGTGTTTTGCATT
>APFE031560560.1:32638-49283 GCA_000404065.3 Pinus taeda | reverse complement strand
TGGCCCTGCTTGTGCCTCCGGTCTTAATGGCATCGGCCCTCCTGCCGCTAAATAGGTTGCGAAGACTAGACAGTGATATTTGTCATGTCTCTATCCCTTGCATTTGATGCACCATACCTCCTCGCGCACCTTGGGGCAAGTTGTCCTATCCTATTTTAGACCCTGCATTTCTAGACATAAATTTTTCAGTTGTGCGTGGATTTGTTGAACTCCCATGCCAGGATCTTGTATAGGGGTTTCGTGTAGTCTCATTGCTATCTCCAATGCCTCGGCCTGGGTGGATAACTTTTGCTACGATAGCGCCATCCTTAGATGCGACGTTAGGGATGATACAAACCATGCGCAGTGTTATGCATCCATCAAGGTCATGTTGGCTTCGTGAATCATCTCCTTCAACCTCTGATCCAGTTCCCAGGGAGTCTCGCCTGGAAGCATCGCGATCTCCTTAAACCCAATAATCGATTATGTCTCTGATTTTGGCTTGTTAAACTCCCTATTCAGCACGGCTTGGATTTATGCGATCCCTGTGTTTGGATTGTTATTAGAGTCTTTAATGTACCACGTCAGTGCGGTCCTGCAACATGCTCACTAGTGTTTCTTTCATTATGTTGTCGTCCACGTCTTCGTGTGCTTCCAATACTACCTTTACCACGAACCAAAATTGGTCTGGATCTTCATTTCCTACTCCTTTGAATACCGGTAATTTTATTGCGCTTGCCATACTGAACTGGGTGGGTGGCAGAGGTGGTGTGGGCGGAGATGGAAGTGATGATGGTGAAACCGGTGGTGGTGTAGGTGGGGGTGGTATGCACGGAATTCGCTGCCTTATCATATTGATAGCGCTTCTCGAAGAAACTTTCGTGAGCTCCTCCTCACTCTCTCGCGAGGGTGAAATCAAGGGATTGGTCTCTAATTCTTCACTACTTCCATTTCTGTAGATCTTCCCACTTCGCGTAGTCCCAAACTTTAATTTATTCGCATAACCCACTTTTCGCACAGTAGCATTTTAATCCAGGTATTCAAAGATTTAATGTACTTACCTCGTAGTCCTTTGAGGAAACATCATTCTGCCTCGATGTAGCTGATTGATGTGTCTATCGCGAACTCATTGCTGAACCCTCCTATAATCTGATCAAGCCAATGGTCCACAGTGCGCGCGATCTTATCTTCCGATGCATCTAGTCTGCGCACCAATTTCGGAGTCCACACGATTGGTTTGTCGAGCCTACACCTCCCTTAAATGTCTGCTAGCTTCATGATCCACTAATACAACTCAAAAGGGAAGGATGCAAAGAAAATCTCGTGGATTTCCGTATACACATAGCACTATAACCACTATTCCTTTGATATTTGCGAGTTCCTATTTTCCTACGCCGCGAACTCGTGAATTTTTTTGTCCAACCACTTTTCAATTTCTTTCTTGGTAGAATTCTAGTGACACGACATCAGACATCCCTTATGCAGATCCCAGTCCTGGCAACGAAACCATTTGTTGGCTTAGTGGGGCCCGAACCAGGTTCAAAAGTGATTTAGCCAAACAAATCTTGATATTACTGGCCCTTTTGGCAACAGTCTGCGGAGCGCAGACTAAGGTCTCACCCAAAGTAGCATGGGAGGGTGTTAGAACCAAGTTTTTGTACCCTGGGGATGTATGATGATTTCAAGTGGCCCATGGTTCGATCCAATGCACACGTCGCTACGCACACTTACTCGTACCTTGCAGCCTGAGATGCTGCCTTCGCGCAGCCTTATTTAGGGGTCAAACAGTGTTATTACCCAAGTCCCTACTCGACGTCCGATATTAGTTTATTTACTTAACTTACTTGTACGCTTTCAGTTATACTTAACAATATTCACAATACAAGTGTGCGCAATAACTAAACAATATAATTGCAAGTAACATAAAACATGTAATAGCTTAGAACAGATACACAGAATTGGTAACAGAACTTCTCTTTATTATTCTCTTCCTTCAGTTACAGACTTGACTCTACCTTGCGCACTCAGCTACAGGGGTCCTTGCACTTAGCTACAGACTCTACTAGGCCTCTGCGCACTCAGCTGCAAAGCCTCTTCCTACTACTATGACCCAAGACGCTTAGACTTTTCCTCTACACTTCGCTAACCATCAAATTCCACCCATTCATTCAATTCTTATTTTCTTTTCTACTTTACAACTTAGAGCCTCGCTCTATTTATACAATCCCATGGTTTTCGGACCATGGGTAGAACGACACTACATTCAAAACTTAGGGCGGACGGCCCTATGACTCTAACATACAATCCGCTCTCCGCACCCGCAATTCACAGAGCTTTACAATAATATTCCTCAAAACTTGGGCTTTGAGCCCCAAAACATGTTGTGGGGGGATTCCATGCCCAACACAAGGGGCCAAATAATGATGTGTGCATGCCATAGGGCCCTCCAAAGACTCAATAACATCTTAAAGTTTCATATTGAGGAATAAATTCCTCATAATATGATGGGAAAGGGGGTGGCCCCTTGTTTTCCAAGTAAACATGTCCTGATCTCAGTGGGTATAAAGACACATTAATGACTCCATGGGTCTCCATCTGAATCCGAAATGCCTGTAGATCCTCCACAATGGTCCAAGTGGTGGAATGAATGCTACCATAGCATCATACAAGTGTTGGGACACCTACCAAAAGTGTGGGGCTCCTATGGGGGTTGTTGGGCATAGTGTACCAATCATGTCACCATCATCCCAAAAATGGATCATTAGTAGTCTGTGAACATCCATGAAGATCTGTGGAGTGTTGTTTGTTGCTATGGAGGCCCATGGATCTCTATGCACACCCTACATGTGCCAATGTGGACCTTTGGGGGTCAGGATCCCATATAGGGAAGCCAAACCGAAACGGAAACCACCAGCAATCCTGCATAAGATCTGATGTATCCCCTAGGCTTCCAATACAATTAGTCATTAGAATAATTAGGTAAAAGAGCTTACAAATCATGGATAGAAAAGTGGGCACTTCATAATGGCATGCCCTTCTGTAGTGGCCTTTGGCATGTGCTAGTGTCTCCAAGCTCCAAAGGGGGTTAGCCAAGTACCTTATTACATGGTTTCAGCCCTTAGAGGGGATAGTATGTCCAAGGTACATCCTTCTAATGGGGGTGGCAAGTGACAAATAGGTGATATGGAATAGCGAATGAGAGGGGCAGCCCTGGGCCACATAATGAGGCATAAGGGTAGCTAGATAAGGGGAAGCCCATACCTGGTATATAATGTATAGGAGGGAGTAGTCGTGGTACATGAGATGCCCCAACCTTGATTTTTGCACCCTTCTTTATATTCCTTTTACCTTTTATGAATTTTCTTTAATTAACTGTCCGGGGCTCAAAGGACAAGAGCATGATGTGTATAATATAGAAGCGATTACCCCCTTTGAGGCAAGGCGGTTCATTGCCCTCCAGGGGTTGGGACAATCATGGGTTCCTGAATGATAGAGGAGGCTCATTTAGGGCCTATGGAACCAGGGTGATGGCCATGGATGGGGTAGGGCTCATGTGTTGTTTTTTTCCGACGTGCTAACTATTTTTGTGTTGGCCATCTTTTGCATTTTGTGGTACAATTTCCTGTTAAATGTGGCCAATTATTCTTTTTCTTCTTTTTTAGTTGCTTCAACCTCTGTGGCATCATTCTAGGCTTGAATTAAGGTGGGAGCAAAGGGAGAGGGAGGCTAACCCTATGTGGACCCAAAATGGGAATGTGGACCAAGGTGGGAGAAATGATGAATGGGGGTATAGTGAATGGAAAGGGAGTAGTATGTGCGGGCAAAGGAGCAGGACCATGCACCCAAAGTTAGGGTTTCCCAAGTAGTACCACCCTAGAACCAAATGGTCAATAAAGGAGATCCCATGGGACTAAGATCCAAGGGTAACAACCAAAAGAGATCAAGGAGACAAGAGTACTAACTAAAAGGGGAAGAGAGAGAAAGAGAGAGGGAGAGAGAGAGAGGAAGAGGGAGGGAGAGAGATAGAGATAAATAGATAGATATGGAGAGAGAGTGTGTATGTTTTGGGGCTGAGAGAGAGAGAGAGAGAGAGAAGAGATAGAGAGGGAGAAGAAGAGGGAGAGATACATAGATAGATAGATATGGACAGAGAAAGAGTATATGCAGAATAATATAGAGAGATAAAGAAGGAGAGACAAAGGGAGATAGAGATATGGAGGGGTCCAGAGGGAAGAAGAGAGAGACAAAGAAAGGGAGGGAGAGAGAGAGAAAGAGAACGTGACATGTGTTTATGGGGCTGAGATAGAGAGACAAATACAGAGAGATGGAGGGAGATATCGATATAGATGAAGCAGGGGAGAGGGAAGAAGAGAAAGATAAAGAAAGGGAGGGAGAGATAGGGTAGAGAGGGAGGGGGAGGAAGAGAAGGAGAGAGTGAGGGAGATAGAGATAGAATTTGCATTGATTTAAGTGTAGATGTTGATTTATACTCCTATTTGATTACTTACACTAGATGCATTGATTTCAATGTAGATATTGATTTCTAATCATATTTGATCGTTTGCACTATATGCATTGATTTTAGTGTAGATGTCGATTTCTAATCCTATTTAATACCTTATACTAAATGCATTGATTTCAGTGTAGATGTTGATTTCTGTTCCTATTCGATTACTTGCACTGGATGCATTGGTTTTAGTGTAGATATTGATTTATAATCCTATATGATCGCTTGCACTAGATGCATTGATTTCAATGTAGATGTCGATTTCTAATCCTATTTAATACCTTACACTAGATGCATTAATTTGAATGATGATGTTGATTTCTACTCCTATTTGATTCATTGCACTGGATGCATTGGTTTCAATGTAGATATTGATTTCATAATCCTCTTTGATTGCTTGCACTAGATGCATTGATTTTAGTGTAGATGTTGATTTTTAATCCTATTTGATTGTTTGCACTAGATGCATTGATTTCAGTGTAGATGTTTATTTATGATTTGATGCAACTAGATGTATAATGTACATTAATTTCAAAGTAATTAGATTAATAGTGTGCATTGATTTCAGTGTAAGCACGTCTCTTCCCCCTCCATCTATATCTATATCTCCCATTGCCTCTCCCTTATCACTTTATCTCACCCCCCAAACATACACACACTCTCTCCATATCTATATCTCTTCATCCCTCCCTGTATTTGCCTCTCTCTTCTTCCTTCTCTCCCCCCCTCTATCTATATCTCTATCTCACCCCCAAAACATACAAACTCTCTCTCATTGTGTGTGCACATAAACATTATTCATGGCGTGAATTGACTTCTTTGTTACAACAACTCAATGATAAACACAATACTTGATTTTTCATCCTACATAAAATGTTCACTTACCTGAAATGTATTCTTCTTAAAACTGTAAACTATTTGTAATTGGCTACATTCTTATTATTTTCATTTTCCATCATTCATCATTGTTAATCACTTTGTGTTCAAACGTAGTAATAGAGAATAACTAATAGGTGTGACAATAAGAATAGTAAAAGGAAATAGTTTCAGATTGATCAAAAATGAAGATTGTTTGTAATTCACTATATTCTCATTATTCACATTTTCTATGATTCAACATTGTTACATTGTCACTTTGCACTTTAAATTTTTAATTCATCATTCAAGTTACTAAAAGTCTCTCTCATCTCAAAAAACTGAGGTAACTAAGCAAAGTTAAAGTTAAATTGACCAAATTATTATTAGACATATTTAACATACTTA
The DNA here is from genome assembly GCA_000404065.3 of Pinus taeda. NCBI lineage: Eukaryota > Viridiplantae > Streptophyta > Pinopsida > Pinales > Pinaceae > Pinus > Pinus taeda. Next base: position 43,534 of record APFE031560560.1, on the reverse strand, counting down.
AAATGATCAAAATTATTGTATGTTCAACAAATTTTGTATGACTGCACTACTAAACCCATCTAAATCCTTCTTAACCCCAAATCTATAAAAATCCAGATCTCTCGATATGCAAACCTTTCGTCAATTTTTAACTCAAAAAAGAGATTTGCACCTCAAAAAATTTGATACCTCTCGAAGCTTGATAAATTCACGAGTAAAATAGATTCAAGCTATGACTTTTTTCCTTTATTTATTTAAATAATTTTTCCATTGCTTTTTGTTAAAATTCCAAACTTTTAAAAAAATACGACATTTTCCACTTCCTTAATGCAAGTTAAAAGAACCCTTACGACAATAACTTAAAAGGAATCCAAATGGCTCTCGAGGTGCCGATCATTTGTGATCGAGCTCTAAAATTTAAGACTTGTCGCCTCAATTTCGCGTTCCAAATCAATGGCCCTCGAACATTTCATTATCATGAACGACTCTCTAATAAACAATCTTATTCCAGCTCTTCACAGTCGTCTGCGGTCCCTAATTCCCAATGCTCGGCCAGGAGCCATTGCGAATAGCCTCTGACACTTGGTGGACTCTGCGCCCTCGTTGCCGAAAAAATATTGCAGGCTTTTGTTCCCCGTGATGGAAAAGTTTCCAGGACAGAATCACACCAAATTTGTAGACAGCGACATCCGAGACCAGAGGTACATCCCTTCCCTGAATTGGAAAGAGGGGTGTCAACTGTTCCTTACAGGTGGGTGAAATTAGAAGAATACCGGGAATTACCCTGTGGAAGCCAGCAGACAGAAAGTTTTGTGGACAGGGTTCGATCCCTCACAGCCATTATGTTAGCTCTGATACCAGTTGATGAGATCAGAGGTAGAAGCACAGAGAGACACAGCAGAGGAGCACAGACAAATGGAGAACAAAACAGAGATCACAAATAAGAATGGAGAACACACAATATAAGTTTTTCATTACTGAAAGGCCTGGCCTTGGGCTTGCTTTATAGATGAGCACATGGCTTGCTTTGTAGATGAGCATAGAGCTGATAAGAATAAGAATAAGACTTAGTTAAATGTAAAATTTATGTGTAGTAGGTTCAGCTTTGGTAGTACAACGCGGGCCTGCCCATGCATTCCCATGTCTGCTTTGGTAGTACATTTGTGTCCGATTCTAGATCCAGAATTACTTGATCCATTTCATACTCTCTTATTTGTGCAGTCAACCTCATTTCCCTTCCTGTTCACGATATATGTTTTCCGAGCTTTTGTAATATGCATGGGTCTCTTGACTCAGTGCACCTAGTGATAAGTTCCTGCAGTCCCTTCACAACCCTGTTGTTACGCAGCAGCTTCATACATGTCTCCAGAAAGGTAGTGAGCATTGAAGGATCCATATCTAGTTCTAGTTGATCCTTACTACCCGAAGTGGAGGCCTTCGTGAAGCTCTTCTTAGCTTCCATGAATGTCTCCTTCATGCACTCCAAATCAAATTCAGGTTCCTTTGTAGGAGCCTTGCGAACCCATGCACTTTCTTCAGGCTGCTTACCTTTGTCATCTCTTGTTGTGATACCGCTTCGAAGCACAATGTTCATGGTCGAACTGAGTACAATATAAACATGATGCTCTTGTCGGATTTTTACAATCGTGAGCATAGTGTCCCGACCCTCCGCAATTGTAACAAATCAGCTGTCTGCGACCTCTTCCTGGGCCCATTCCACATCGACCTCGGCCGCGCCTCTGAAATCGAGCGCGCACCATTCCTGCATTTTGGTCGAGGGCTCGTGTTTTAGTCTGCACCCTATAGGTAGGGGTTTGATCCATCATTAGCTCATAACTTCTACAAGTGCGGTCATCATGGCCTACCGACCTACAAAAATTATAGAACAATTGTTGGGACGTCTACGTATACTTCTGTAAGAGATGACAATTGTCTGTAGCATGTTTTCCTCCTATTTGACAGATCACACACCATAATGTTGGCGCCGTGCTTGGCCCTGCTTGTGCCTCCGGTCTTCATGGCATCGGCCCTCCTGCCGCCAAATAGGTTGCGAAGACTAGATAGTGATATTTGTCATGTCCCTATCCCTTGCATTTGATGCACCATACCTCCTCGTGCACCTCGGGGCAAGTTGTCCTGTCCTATTTTAGACCCTGCATTTCTAGACATAAATTTTTCAGTTGTGCGTGGATTTGTTGAACTCCCAGGCCAGGATCTTGTATAGGGGTTTCGTGTAGTCTCATTGCTATCTCCAATGCTTCGGCCTGGGTGGATAACTTCTGCTACGACAGCGCCATCCTTAGATGCGACGTTAGGGATGATACAAACTATGCGCAGTGTTGTGCATCCATCAAGGTCATGTTGGCTTCGTGAATCATCTCCTTCAACCTCTGATCCAGTTCCCAGGGAGTCTCGCCTGGAAGCATCGCGATCTCCTTAAACCCAATAATCGATTATGTCTCCGATTTTGGCTTGTTAAACTCCCTATTCAGCACGGCTTGGATTTCTGTGATCCCTGTGTTTGGATTGTTATTAGAGTCTTTAATGTACCACGTCAGCGCGTGGTCCTGCAACACGCTCACTAGTGTTGCTTTCATTATGTTGTCGTCCACGACTCCGTGTGCTTCCTATACTACCTTTGCCACGAACCAAAATCGGTCTGGATCTTCATTTCCTACTCCTTTGAATACCGGTAATTTTATTGCGCTTGCCATACTGAACTGGGTGGGTGGCGGAGGTGGTGTGGGCGGAGATGGAAGTGATGATGGTGAAACCGGTGGTGGTGTAGGTGGGGGTGGTATGCACGGAATTCGCTGCCTTATCATATTGATAGCGCTTCTCGAAGAAACTTTCGTGAGCTCCTCCTCACTCTCTCGCGAGGGTGAAATCAAGGGATTGGTCTCTAATTCTTCACTACTTCCATTTCTGTAGATCTTCCCACTTCACGTAGTCCCAAACCTTAATTTATTCGCATAACCCACTTTTCGCACAGTAGCATTTTAATCCAGGTATTCAAAGATTTAATGTACTTACCTCGTAGTCCTTTGAGGAAACGTCATTCTGCCTCGATGTAGCTGATTGATGTGTCTATCGCGAACTCATTGCTGAACCCTCCTATAATCTGATCAAGCCAATGGTCCACAGTGCGCACGATATTATCTTCCGATGCATCTAGTCTGCGCACCAATTTCAGAGTCCACACGATTGGTTTGTCGAGCCTACACCTCCCTTAAATGTCTGCTAGCTTCATGATCCACTAATACAACTCAAAAGGGAAGGATGCAAAGAAAATCTCGTGGATTTCCGTATACACATAGCACTCTAACCACTATTCCTTTGATACTTGCGAGTTCCTATTTTCCTGCGCCGCGAACTCGTGAATTTATTTTTCCAACCACTTTTCAATTTCTTTCTTGGTCGAATTCTAGTGACACGACATTAGACATCCCTTATGCAGATCCCAGTCCCAACAACGAAACCATTTGTTGGTTTAGTGGGGCCCGACCCAGGTTCAAAAGTGATTTAGCCAAACAAATCTTGATACTACTGGCCCTTTCAGCAACAGTCTGCGGAGTGCAGACTAAGGTCTCACCCAAAGTAGCATGGGAGGGTGTTACAACCAAGTTTTTGTACCCTGGGGATGTATGATGATTTCAAGTGGTCCATGGTTCGATCCAATGCACACGTCGCTACGCACACTTACTCGTACCTTGCAGCCTGAGATGTTGCCTTCGCGCAGCCTTATTCAGGGGCCGAACAGTGTTATTACCCAAGTCCCTACTCGACGTCCGATATTAGTTGATTTACTTAACTTACTTGTACGCTTTCAGTTATACTTAACAATATTCACAATACAAGTGTGCGCAATAACTAAACAATATAATTGCAAGTAACATAAAACATGTAATAGCTTAGAACAGATACACAGAATTGGTAACATAACTTCTCTTTATTATTCTCTTCCTTCAGTTACAGACTTGACTCTACCTTGCACACTCAGCTGCAGGGGTCCGTGCACTTAGCTACAGACTCTACTAGGCCTCTGCGCACTCAGCTGCAAAGCCTCTTCCTACTACTATGACCCAAGACACTTAGACTTTTCCATCTCCCAAAAATGGATCATTAGTAGTCTGTGAACATCCATGAAGATCTGTGGAGTGTTGTTTGTTGCTATGGAGGCCCATGGATCTCTATGCACACCCTACATGTGCCAATGTGGACCTTTGGGGGTCAGGATCCCATATAGGGAAGCCAAACCGAAACGGAAACCACCAGCGATCCTGCATAAGATCTGATGTATCCCCTAGGCTTCCAATACAATTAGTCATTAGAATAATTAGGTAAAAGAGCTTACAAATCATGGATAGAAAAGTGGGCACTTCATAATGGCATGCCCTTCTGTAGTGGCCTTTGGCATGTGCTAGTGTCTCCAAGCTCCAAAGGGGGTTAGCCAAGTACCTTATTACATGGTTTCAGCCCTTAGAGGGGATAGTATGTCCAAGGTACATCCTTCTAATGGGGGTGGCAAGTGACAAATAGGTGATATGGAATAGCGAATGAGAGGGGCAGCCCTGGGCCACATAATGAGGCATAAGGATAGCTAGATAAGGGGAAGCCCATACCTGGTATATAATGTATAGGAGGGAGTAGTCATGGTACATGAGATGCCCCAACCTTGATTTTTGCACCCTTCTTTATATTCCTTTTACCTTTTATGAATTTTCTTTAATTAACTGTCCGGGGCTCAAAGGACAAGAGCATGATGTGTATAATATAGCAGCGATTACCCCCTTTGAGGCAAGGCGGTTGATTGCCCTCCAGGGGTTGGGACAATCATGGGTTCCTGAATGATAGAGGAGGCTCATTTAGGGCCTATGGAACCAGGGTGATGGTCATGGATGGGGTAGGGCTCATGTGTTGTTTTTTTCCGACGTGCTAACTATTTTTGTGTTGGCCATCTTTTGCATTTTGTGGTACAATTTCCTGTTAAATGTGGCCAATTATGCTTTTTCTTCTTTTTTAGTTGCTTCAACCTCTGTGGCATCATTCTAGGCTTGAATTAAGGTGGGAGCAAGGGGAGAGGGAGGCTAACCCTATGTGGACCCAAAATGGGAATGTGGACCAAGGTGGGAGAAATGATGAATGGGGGTATAGTGAATGGAAAGGGAGTAGTATGTGCGGGCAAAGGAGCAGGACCATGCACCCAAAGTTAGGGTTTCCCAAGTAGTACCACCCTAGAACCAAATGGTCAATAAAGGAGATCCCACGGGACTAAGATCCAAGGGTAACAACCAAAAGAGATCAAGGAGACAAGAGTACTAACTAAAAGGGGAAGAGAGAGAAAGAGAGAGGGAGAGAGAGAGTGGAAGAGGGAGGGAGAGAGACAGAGGTAAATAGATAGATATGGAGAGAGAGTGTGTATGTTTGGGGGCTGAGAGAGAGAGAGAGAGGGAGAAGAAGAGGGAGAGATACATAGATAGATAGATATGGACAGAGAAAGAGTATATGCGGAATAATATAGAGAGATAAAGAAGGAGAGACAAAGGGAGATAAAGATATGGAGGGGTCCAGAGGGAAGAAGAGAGAGACAAAGAAAGGGAGGGATAGAGAGAGAAAGAGAACGTGACATGTGTTTATGGGGCTGAGATAGAGAGACAAATATAGAGAGATGGAGGGAGATATCGATATAGATGAAGCAGGGGAGAGGGAAGAAGAGAAAGATAAAGAAAGGGAGGGAGAGATAGGGTAGAGAGGGAGGGGGAGGAAGAGAAGGAGAGAGGGAGGGAGATAGACATAGAATTTGCATTGATTTAAGTGTAGATGTTGATTTATACTCCTATTTGATTACTTACACTAGATGCATTGATTTCAATGTAGATATTGATTTCTAATCGTATTTGATCGTTTGCACTATATGCATTGATTTTAGTGTAGATGTCGATTTCTAATCCTTTTTAATACCTTATACTAAATGCATTGATTTCAGTGTAGATGTTGATTTCTACTCCTATTCGATTACTTGCACTGGATGCATTGGTTTTAGTGTAGATATTGATTTATAATCCTATATGATCGCTTGCACTAGATGCATTGATTTCAATGTAGATGTCGATTTCTAATCCTATTTAATACCTTACACTAGATGCATTAATTTGAATGATGATGTTGATTTCTACTCCTATTTGATTCATTGCACTGGATGCATTGGTTTCAATGTAGATATTGATTTCATAATCCTCTTTGATTGCTTGCACTAGATGCATTGATTTTAGTGTAGATGTTGATTTTTAATCCTATTTGATTGTTTGCACTAGATGCATTGATTTCAGTGTAGATGTTTATTTATGATTTGATGCAACTAGATGTATGATGTACATTAATTTCAAAGTAATTAGATTAATAGTGTGCATTGATTTCAGTGTAAGCACGTCTCTTCCCCCTCCATCTATATCTATATCTCCCATTGCCTCTCCCTTATCACTTTATCTCACCCCCCAAACATACACACACTCTCTCCATATCTACATCTCTTCATCCCTCCCTGTATTTGCCTCTCTTCTTCCTTCTCTCCCCCCCTCTATCTATATCTCTATCTCACCCCCAAAACATACAAACTCTCTCTCATTGTGTGTGCACATAAACATTATTCATGGCGTGAATTGACTTCTTTGTTACAACAACTCAATGATAAACACAATACTTGATTTTTCATCCTACATAAAATGTTCACTTACCTGAAATGTCTTCTTCTTAAAACTGTAAACTATTTGTAATTGGCTACATTCTTATTATTTTCATTTTCCATCATTCAACATTGTTAATCACTTTGCATTCAAACGCAGTAATAGAGAATAACTAATAGGTGTGACAATAAGAATAGTAAAAGAAAATAGTTTCAGATTGATCAAAAATGAAGATTGTTTGTAATTCACTATATTCTCATTATTCACATTTTCTATGATTCAACATTGTTACATTGTCACTTTGCACTTTAAATTTTTAATTCATCATTCAAGTTACTAAAAGTCTCTCTCATCTCAAAAAACTGAGGTAACTAAGCAAAGTTAAAGTTAAATTGACCAAATTATTATTAGACATATTTAACATACTTAAAATGATCAAAATTATTGTATGTTCAACAAATTTTGTATGACTGCGCTACTAAACCCATCTAGATCCTTCTTAACCCCAAATCTATAAATGTCCAGAGGGATCAAATCTCTCGATGTGCAAACCTTTCGTCAATTTTTAACTCAAAAAAGAGATTTGCACCTCAAAAAATTTGATACCTCTCGAAGCTTGATAAATTCACGAGTAAAATAGATTCAAGCTGTGACTTTTTTCCTTCATTTATTTAAATAAATTTTTCATTGCTTTTTGTTAAAATTCCCAACTTTTAAAAAAATACGACATTTTCCACTTCCTTAATGCAAGTTAAAAGAACCCTTACGACAATAACTTAAAAGGAATCCAAATGGCTCTCGAGGTGCCGATCATTTGTGATCGAGCTCTAAAATTTAAGGCTTGTCGCCTCAATTTCGCGTTCCAAATCAATGGCCCTCGAACATTTCATTATCATGAACGACTCTCTATTAAACAATCTTATTCCAGCTCTTCACAGTCGTCTGCGGTCCCTAATTCCCAATGCTCGGCCAGGAGCCATTGCGAATAGCCTCTGACACTTGGTGGACTCTGCGCCCTCGTTGCCGAAAAAATATTGCAGGCTTTTGTTCCCCGTGATGGAAAAGTTTCCAGGACAGAATCACACCAAATTTGTAGACAGCGACATCCGAGACCAGAGGTACATCCCTTCCCTGAATTGGAAAGAGGGGTGTCAACTGTTCCTTACAGGTGGGTGAAATTAGAAGAATACCGGGAATTACCCTGTGGAAGCCAGCAGACAGAAAGTTTTGTGGACAGGGTTCGATCCCTCACAGCCATTATGTTAGCTCTGATACCAGTTGATGAGATCAGAGGTAGAAGCACAGAGAGACACAGCAGAGGAGCACAGACAAATGGAGAACAAGACAGAGATCACAAATAAGAATGGAGAACACACAATATAAGTTTTTCATTACTGAAAGGCCTGGCCTTGGGCTTGCTTTATAGATGAGCACATGGCTTGCTTTGTAGATGAGCATAGAGTTGATAAGAATAAGAATAAGACTTAGCGAGATGTAAAATTTATGTGTCAGAAGGTTCGGCTGCAAACAGCCATAACTTTCGGCGTAAGCACAGCAAAGTGACGCAGAAAATTTCAATTCGACTTCACATTTAACAACAATCACCATTTTTGTTACATCTTCATCTTTGAAACCTCATCCTCTCCCAAATTGTTCGAGGAAGGCTTTACAACCTGTAGCATCTTATGTAACAATTGCCCAAATTCCGCAAGACCGACTTGAATATTAACATTGAAAGAGTATTGTTGAGCAGACAATTTTGGCGTCAAACAGAGTCCCAAGATCTCTGGATTTTATGGTATTACGGAAGAAACACACTCTGGCAGATTTTAGGATTAGAAGAGGAAATGGAACACCCACTCAATTGTCATCTCCTTGAGTTGATCATGATGGTTTTCGACAGAGAACTAGAAGTATATAAAAATAAAATTCCCTGCCTCTGTTCAATTCGCAGTCTTGGCAAATGAAATGGGTGGTCTCCCATATTTTAGTGGAGAAAGTCTGCAATTTTTTTATATGTCACCTGTAGCATGCATTGCCGCGGAAAATAAAGGTGAGATCGAAAATATGCTTATTCCCATGAGGTTTTCCTTTTACCATCGAAATCCTTTTCTGGCTTCATTTCCAAATCACTTTACGTTTGGCTTCTGTATTGCCTCTTGGAAGTGTTGGGTATTTTTGCAATGGGAAAATATCAAAACCAAACAAACACCACAGAGCCAATGCTCTGTTTCCTTTGCTCCAGGATCTTTTTGCTCAAAGGACCTTTTTAAAAAATAGCTGAGAACAGAGTATTTTACCCAAAACAACATTCAACCAAAAACTCTGTTTTCACCTGAGAATTTACTGAGACATATTCATCCTCTTTCACTCAGAGGGATTCACCAAAACATTTTCACAAAACTTACTTTGCCTCCTATGAAATTTTACACCACTGTGTAAATATTTCATTTACATTCACTGCTGTGTGAAAAACAAAAAACTACAGGGATTTACACATTTACCTTTTCACTTCTGTGTGAAACAACTCATGGTTTTGAAACCAAAACTATCCACTGGTTTCATTTACTTCTCCTCCTGCACTGCTGTGCAATCTTTGCATTTCATTTACATTACAAACAAAAACATATTTACTCTGCTGCTGCACTTTCTTTTACATTCCAAAACAAAACATTTTCACACACAGAAGAGTGTGCTCTCTGGTTTTCATTTGTTCGCTGCTGTGAATACAATCACCCTAAAATTTCATGACATTACAATAAAAATTTTACCCGCATTGTTGTGCTCACTTTCCGTGCTCCTCTTTCACACTGCAAGAGTCACCCTGTTTTCATATGCCATTACATTGCTTTATTTACTGGTGCTGCGGACCTGATTCTTTTTACCATATGCAAAAACATAACACACGCACTTCTCACATTGGATTACAATCCATGTGTATTTTTTAATGGCTGCTGCACACTAAACTTCATATCTCTCCGTGTGCTTTCATATTAAAAATATGGTCAACGTTTTTTTTAAAACATATATTAAAAAAAAACTTACCCATACTCCCGCCGTAAGAAATATTAAAGGCTTTACCAAAAACATATGACAATGAATTAATTTAACGTATGGGATGGTCCCGCCTCATTAAATTTTACAGGCCCGTATGTACTTTGGACAGGTTAAACTGCGCAGTACTTTCCTTTCAATCAGACGGCGGAGAGAGATGCACCTTGATCGGACGCATATCGGGCGGGGTGAGCTGACCCATCGTTACCTTCCGATGGATGTCAGGTGGTTACGTCACGGTTGGACACATGGCTGCACCAAATTGCATCGGAGCCCTTCGTCGGAATGTTCCATCGCCGGAGAGCTGGCCCGATAGGTTTCAGGGGGCCGGTTTCTGTTTGCAGCTGTGGTTTCGGCGCTGCATTGACTGCTGCCTGCGCGCGCAGTGAAATTACAACTTTCAACAGGAAGAACCAGCGAAATCCCTCAAATGGTGTGCAATTTTTCGAATCTGCCCGCTATGAAGACAATTGGGATCGCTCTGCAAAAAAAACCCATGTCGCGGGTTTTTAAATTCGTACTCCATTTGTTCAGAATGTTCATTTAAAACTCGCTGTCTGAATAAATCTGCGTTTTTTTAAAATGCTTCATTTTCCATGACATGAAGTTCATCAATAATGTTATGATCCTTGTTTGAAATCTCAGTCAACAAAGCAGTCTCTACAACTGTACCTACAGCTTCAATAGAAGTATACCGACCCAATTTGAAATACCAGAAATACTGACAACCTGCAGTTGGACAGACTACACATTTGATAAGGAATAAAAGATCTTTTTGCAAGTGCAGGTTTATATTAAGCTGACAAGCAGGTTTTTGCAAGTGAATTTTTTTTTAATACAAGTTTTTCTAAGAGAAGATTTGAAATTTCAGGCTTACAAGATTTAGTTACAACACCAGTCCTGGTGCCCCTACGGCTGTCCATGGCCTCGTCCCTGCCATAATAATGGCGAAAAACGTTGAAACCACACACAGGCAATTAAGGAGAACCAAATCTGAGATCTGAGATCTGTTACATGCATTAATTTCTTGGAGCAATCAATTGGTTTGTGTGTGTATCTCTCTACAGTGCCAGTAGTGGACAATTAATGACACAAATCGTTAGTCAGAGGTCGAGTTCTTTGTATATAGAAAATCATATGAAAATATTCAGATTTGATAGGTGTATTGTAATTTGGTTAT